>JZSA01002818.1:0-11874 GCA_000956155.1 Cotesia vestalis | reverse complement strand
AATTGTCACCTGTAAAAAACTTGAAAAACTATAAGTGTAATTTTTTAGAAATATCTTTTTAGTTGTAATTTAATTAATAAAAAAAATAAGTGTCATAATTTTTTAGATTTATTTTACAACTATTAATTTAAAATTAACCTAAAAATTCTGAAAAGTGAATTGTTTGCTAAATATTTCTTCTTGGATCTCCTTAAAATTTTTAATTTCTTTCCATCAAATTAATTATTTATTTATTTTTTTTTTTTTTTATGACTATAGGCACCCACAATTCAATGTCTTACATAACACCAAACCCAGAATCGCAAACGCAAGAATTAAACCTGATGAAGCAGATGGAGTCCGGAATCAGAGTCCTGGACATCGGAGTCAGAACATTGTTCGACTACTTTGCAGTATACTCCGGCAGCACTTCCATGCATTGGATCTTCAAGGACGTAGTGGACCTAATAAACAGATTTATGGACCAGCATCCTCGAGAGTTCATCATCTTGATCTTGAGACAAGAGTTCAGGTCTGCTCTGGACGACCTGCATCCCCAGAATTGCAATATCCTTGACAAGTACTTCGCGGAGAACATCGGGTGGCGCTTGACGAAGAACTGGACTCTTGGAGACACTCTTGACAAAGTCAGAGGAAAAATTCTGCTGACCACCAACGACATATCCTTCATCGACTGTCTCTTTGAGCTCTTTTCCCGCTGCTCTTATTTCAGAGACAAGGACTCTTCAGGGTACGACAAAAGTCTGTCGGTAGTCGACAACAAGTGGAACAAGTACCTTAGGTTCATTGAGAAGAGCATCAATCAAGACTACTCTTGTTACATCTACGATCTGAGTATTTACGACAAGTCACGTTACTTTGGCAAGCAAGCTAAGTACGGCGGGTTTGATTTTAATAATCAATGCGTTGAGCCGCTTAATCATAAGGTTCATCGATTGTATCCTGGCAGCCATCCGATGACTCTTACTATTTATATCTTTGATTATCCTACTCAAGTACTTATAGATCGCGTTCATGAATTAAATGAGATTCACATAAAATCTAATTCAACAAATTTATAGAAGGATTTTTTTTTTTAATTTAATAAGCTTTATTAACTGTTAATAAATTATTTTTTAATATCATAGAATTTATTAAATATTTATTAACTGTGAAAAAATATTTATTAAAATTTAATAAACAATTTATTTAAATTTAATAAATATTTTTTTACTGTGAAAAAATATTTAATAAATAATTTATTTAAATTTAATAAATTATTTATTAAAATTCAATAAATTATTTATTAAATTTTAATAAATATTTTTTAAATATTAAAAAATATTTTTTTAAAATAAAAATCAATTTTATAAAATTATTCTAAATTATATATACAATTTTTCTCTATTAAATATTACATTTTTAAACTTTTTGGTTTATTGTACAGGCATGTGGGCTCGTAATTACTGAAAATAATAATTTTATTTTATTTAATTAATTTTATTATAAATAAATAAATGAATAAATAAATATTTATGCAATTTAAATACCTTAAATACTGTCGCAAACCTTCCTGCGAACAACTTGACCACTCAGTGTTATATCTTTTGTTAACTGCAGACATTATATTGTTATTTCCACATCCAACGTCTCCATCATGGTGTAAACCGAATCTTTAAAAGAAAAAATTATTAATTAATTAATTAATTAATTTATTTATTAAAAATAAATAAATTAATTATTGCTTACAAGTGTCCCAATTCATGCGCTGCCGTCAAAGTGTCCTTAAAATTAGGCGTTTCGAAGATTATCGCTCCTCGCGATAATCTTTGAGTGTAATTGTCTACATCGCAAACTCCTCCGACTGTAGCTAGTCCAACTGTTGTTGAAAACAGCCCATTGTCTCGTGAACTAAAGAAGATATTTAAAAGAAAAATTGTAACATGTTAATTTTAATTATAATTATAATTATGATTACTTACGGAGTCATTACTATGAATACATCATAGTTATCTTCAGAAAATGTTTCTTTGTATTTGTATAGCCAAGAATCCATGCTAGATTTAACGTCTGCGTAATCTATACCGCCAGACCAGCTGAAGATACTCGAAGATTCTTTCAAAAAATCAAATACATCTGGATCCTATTTTAAAAAAAATTTTTTTTTAATTTTATTCAATTTTTTTTTTAATTTTATTCAATTTTTAATTAATTTTTTTTTTAATTTTATTCAATTTTTAATTTAATTTTAATTAGGTATTTTATTGAGAGAAAAAGCAAATTTTAGTAAAGAAGAAATAAAAATTGCTTTAAAGATTAAATTTTGCAATATTCCTCCAAAAAAAAAAAAAAAAAAAAAAAAAAAAACTACTTTGCTGGAGAATAAAGTTAAGTATTATTAAAATAAAATATTACATACTGTTGGAACCAAAACACCAGCAATGCTCAGCTTGAACTTGGGATTACTTAAAGGCGCATAAAGTTTATCAACGCCCTCCCAAAAAGCATACAATCGACTGACAAGTTCATTTAGAGTGTCAAAAGAAGCGTACAACTCATAATCGACAATGACTAAAATTTCTGGGTAAATTACATCCGGCGTAGGAGTGTGTGGCTTGACTGGTCTTCCGCTGGGTTCATAACCAAACCCTAAAGTTAATAATTATTTTAATAAAAAAAATAAAGTTTTGAAAAAAGTATAAAATTATGCTTACAGGTGCCTAAAGTGTCCCAAATTCCAAGACCAATTTCTTCTTCTGGAGGCTGATTTTTAACTCTACCGAGCATTTTACCCACTCGGTTGTTGTCTACATTGCAGTACTGGAAGAAATAAAAGATTAATTAAAAGTTTGAAATTACTACGGAGTCAAATAAAAAAAAAAAATACCTACTCTGCTTATTTCAGCGGGCTCTTCAATGGAATTAGACGGAAGAGTTTGATATAGATTCCAAAATTTTGAAATTTTGCTTTTATCAAACAGCTGAAAATTTTGAAATTTAAAATATTTTTATTTAAAAATTTTTTTTTAGCCGGGTTAAAATACTTACGCCAATTTTGGTGTCTTTTATTAGACCGGAGTTGGTAGTTTTCAGCAAATGGACGGGAGTGTTGGAGTCGACAAGAAGACTTGTTACCTAAAAAAAAAAAAAAAAATTGAATTAATTATAAAGTTTATAAAAAATAAAAAATCAAATTAAAAAATAAAAAATAAAAAATCAAACTAAAAATTTAAAAATTAAACTAAAAAATGAAAAATCAAATTAAAAAATAAAAAATCAAACTAAAAATTTAAAAATTAAACTAAAAAATGAAAAATCAAATTAAAAAATAAAAAATCAAATTAAAAAATTTAAAAATAAGAAATCATACTAAAAAATAAAAAATTAAAACTTACTTCCGCGATAAAAAGACCGCTTAATATTAATAGCTTCATTATTTCAATCTCAGAACAACGATTTAAAGTTTACTGGCTCAAAATTTATGAGCGCTCATTTATATCATACAAAATTTTAAGGTCAAGATAAGAGTGTCACCTGAATTTTTAATTAATACAAAAAGTAGAACAAAAATAGAAGAAATTACAAAATAGCCCTAGATAGAATGTAATGAAAGTGATAATCTCGATTATTTGTTTACGTAGATACAATGAAACTAGATTATCTATAGACACGTCAATTAAAAAGTAGAGAAATAATTTTGTTACAAAATTTATTACCTTATTTACATAGTTATTATTTCAAATCACTACCTTACTGATGAATAATACTGATGAAAAAAAATTCAGCAGCCCAAGTGAAATGAAATTTTCTTTAAAAACAAATTATAGTTTAAAAAAAGTAAAAAACTAGCTTATTTAACGTAAATTAATATAAACATTGAATTTTTATTGCTCGGGTCTAAAAGTGGCTTAATAGCCTAGTCATTAATGAAATTAATTAATACTATCAATCAAATGCTTCAGCGTTTTGAGATCGATGGAACGAGATAAAAAAAAAATTGACTTGAATCTAGTAAATAATTTCGAAGAATTTCATTTTCTTGATTTGAGTAGAAAAATTCTAAAACTAAGAAATTTTTCTTGATAATTTTCAAACGTATTTTGCTCATGTATAAAACAAAATTTCGATTAAGATAATTCAATTGTCTATTGAAGAGCGAAGCGCTTTTTTAGAAAATTTTAATTTATTTATGCATAAAATGCGTTTTAAGATTCCACTTGTTGTATAATTATGACAGAGATACTTCCGTTTGACCAATAAAGGGCGAGAGAGAAAAAAGTGTAAACCATTCTTGTTTAGTAAATTTTACTTAATTCAAAAATTTTTTATTTTTTGATTAAAAATAATGAAACTCTTCAAAATAATTTTCTTGGTTCAAGAATTTTTCTTTCGATTTAAGTTAATTTTTTTTCCAGTGCAGGTCTTATGGAAAAAAGAGTAATTGCACAGAAAAAAAAAATAAACTTGAATCAAGAAAATAATTTAGAAGAACTTTATCTTCTTGATTTGAGTAGACAAATTCTTAAACTAAAAAATTTTTCTTGGTTCAAGTAAATATTCCTTGATTCAAGAATTTTTCGTCTTAATTCAAAGCAATGAAATTCTTCAAAATTATTTTTTTTGGCTCAAGAATCATTCTCTTGATTTAAACTAATTTTTTTTCAGTGTAAAATAAAAATTAACATTCTTCATTTTATTAAATCTTAAAAAATTTTTGTCTTGTCCATAATTTTTAGTGACTGCAATAAAAATAATTATATCAGTAAAATTTCATTAAATTTTCATTTAATATGAAGCAGTATTTATATGCGTTTTCTTCTTAATATAATTAATAATAATCATTTTACTAGGATCAATTTTTCTCGGATCAAAAGTCGCGCTAGATTTGTTAGGAATCGACAAATGCAAGTCCTGATACCCAGGACTATTATTTCCATCATCTTCAACACGATCAATTTGATTGACATAAATCTGATGATTGGCATGCTTGACCACGACCAATTTATCAGGATTGTACATATTAGAAAACAGAGTCAAGGTCATTTTATCCGAAACAGCTTGATTCAAGTCCTGCACAACCGTTTCTTCATCATCATCATCATCTTCATCATCTTCATCTTCAGTAACAGTGGGTTCAATAACTTGAACAACATCTGGCATATCAACATCCACCTTGGGAAGTTTATCTGACCCCTGCCAGATGTAAATCCTTCCGTTTTCATGTCTGATGTGAATCAACAATTCCGGATTGACCCTGGCCAAGTGAACAAACACCCTAAAAGTGTCTGGTTTAACAACCTGCAAGTTTTTGTACTTACCCGTCGCAATTGCCGTTTCTTCTGGACTATTTACTTGAGAAACATGCAGTTTGTTGTTCTCAACCGACACTGCCAACAATTTTCCCAGGTTATATCTTCTAGAAAACTCTTTTAGTGTATAATTGCTCTCATAGGTGGCGTCAAAGTCATTTTCCGAAGTAACCTCTCTAGGATTTGGATGAATCACATTTACAATCGGCGATTCAATATTTACCGTCGGTTTGTCGCCTTGCCAAATATAAATTTTACCGTTTTCATGTCGGAAATTAACCTTTGACTTTAAATCAGCAAGACCTGCATGGAAATACATCACATCAGTGTCCGGCCGGATAATTTGTAAGTTTTTTTTGTATTCACTTCTCCCACTCCAAGTTTCTTTAGGACACCTAACCTGCGTAACCTCCAAAGTATTATTTTTAAATGAAACCATCACCAATTTACGACTATCAAATTGTCCTGAAGACATTTGCAAAGTGCGGTCGCTTTCAATTGTCTCATTGTAAGTAACTTCTTGTTTTTTACCAACCAAAGAAACATTTTCCGCTTTCGGAAGCTCTAATTCGCCGGTATTTTGCACAAACGGCTCTGTTACATTGACAATCCTAACTCTAGACGGCTTGCGTTCAGTTTTAGGCTTAGCTACACTTTGAACAACATCAGTCTCAACGTTGATCAAAGGTTGGCTGTCTCCCTGCCAAAGATATATCTTCCCATTGTCATACCGAAGATGAGCTTCCGCTGGATCAATAAACTTCGTGTGAAGAAATAGCGTTTCTGTGCTAGGCTTTACAATTTGCAATTTCGTCGAGTTTGAAGTTCTATTCAGCGTTTCGTCGGGAGTATCCAGTTGACTTAGCACCCAAGTGTCATTTTTTAATGACACTGACACCAATTTCTTCGGGTTAAATCGCGTTAAGGTTATATTCATTGTAGGATTTATTTCTACAATTTTAGTAATTGTAATATCTGATAAATTTATTTTTTCTTTTATTTTGTCAATAATTTTAGACGAATTAAATTTATAATTTCCATTTTTTACAACAAAATCTCCAGAAGAATTATCTTCAGCTTCAATTAACGTTAAATTTATTTCTTCTTTAACAGGCTTGCTGATATTAATTGCAGAAACATTATCTTCACCTTTAATTAAGGTTAAATTCATTACTTCTTTAACTAAGTCGTCGATATTAATTGCAGATAAATCATCTTCAGCTTCAATTAACGTCAAATTAATATCTTCTTTAGTAGCAGGCTTGCTGACATTAATTTTAACTAAATTATCTTCAGTTTTAATCAGCGTTAAATTAATATCTTCTTTAACAGGCTTGCTGATATTAATTACAGACGAATTATGTTTGCTTTTAGATAAATTAACGCTTCCTGGCATCTTCTGATCATCCTCAACACCAGCAACATCATCCGGAAGATCCTCAGACCCTTGCCAGATGTAAATCATAGCGTTTTGATGGCGCATATAAATCTTGGCGTTAAGATCCAGCAAAGTTGGATGGAACATCAACGGCTCGTCTTCAGATTTAACAATTGGTAAGTTTTCTTCAACAATTAAATCAGACTCGGGCAAATTATCCTGAGTTACTTGTAATTTGTTGTTTTTAAACACAACGTAGACAAGTTTGTTGACATTAAAAGTTCCCGGTGAAACAATCAGAGTTTCTCCACTAACGACATTTAAATTCTTCGGCTTTTTCGGGACTTCCAGCTCTTTGGATTCAGGACGAGGCGGTTTGATAATTTTAACAATGTCAGGCCGGTTTACATTCCTGATTGGCATCTGATCAGAGCCCTGCCAAAGGAATATCTCGCCGTCTTCATGGCGAAGATTAATTTCTTGATTTTCCGGAATTCTAGCGGGGTACAGCAACAATTTGTTAACATCCGGCGAGATTGTTCTTAAATTCCTGTACTTGCTTCTTGTATTCCTTCTAGGTTCTTCTGGAGCGCCAATTTGAGTGACCTTCAATTGCCCGTCTTCGAAAAATATGTACACTAATTTTGTTAGGTCAAATTCTGTGGGAAGCAACTTGACTGTCTCTCCGGAATCAAAAGAAGTATCAAATTCAGAATCTTCAACAGTTTCTGGTTCAATTATTTCAATTATTTCAGGCTTGTTGGAGTTGAATTTCGGAGGCTGGCTCCGCCCAGTCCAGAGGAAAATTTTGTTGCCTTTGTAGAGAATTCTTACCTTGATATCCGGAGAAAATCTCGCTGGATGGAACAGCAGTGAATTTTCATCCAGCGTTATCGTTTGCAAGCTCCTCACATTGTGCATCAAAGTCGGATCTGTTTCTTCTGGGGCTCCCACTTGAGTAACTTTAAGTTGGCCATTCTTGACAAAGATCCTTACCAATCTTTCGGGGTTGAATTCGTCGGAATAAACCGGGAAAATTTCTCCAGAATCAACTGTAGCGTCGTAATACTCACGCTCTACTTTTGGTCTTATCACTTCTATCAATTCCGGCCTGTTGACGTTGAATCTCGGCGCGCGATCCCTTCCGGTCCAGACAAATATTCTTTTGCCGGTGTGCTGGACCTTGATTTGATCTTCTGGAGAAATTCTCGCCGGATGGAGCACCAATTTGTTCCTATCCAACGTAATTGTTTGCAGATTGGTCTTACCAGGCGGCAAATCTGGATTTGTTTCTTCTGGAGCTTCCAATTGAGTGATCCGCATTTCTCCGTTATCAAAGAAGATCAGCGCGACTTTTTTGGGGTTGAAGTCGTCGGAGTACACCGTGTAAACTTCTCCGGAGTCAAAAGTCGCGTCGAAGTCTTTGAAATAGTCCGGCAAGTACTTAGTTTGTCCAGCGTTGTCTTCGCGAAGGTACGAGCGGGGTTTTCTTCCTTGAAAGACGGAAATCGAGTGAGGACTGTGCTGGACGGCGACGTCCTCGTCCCAGTTGATCTTCGTTGGATAAAGGTAGACAATCGCACGATCCGAGCCGATGTACTGCAAGAAAGAATGCGCTGGCTTGTCATAGAAGTACTTGTTATCCGGAACGTCTCGCTGGGAGACGAACAATCTGTCGCCGTCGTAGTAGATCTTTATCAGCTTCTCCGGGATAAATGACGTCGCGTTTAAATACAACGTTGAATCGTCCGCTGTCGAAATTAACGCAAGCTCCGGTTCTATCTCCGGAAGCTCGCCTTGAAACACGAAAATGTGCTCCTTGCTGTGGTGGATGTAAATTTCTTTTTCCGGATTTATATCCGAAGGATTTAAAAATACTGTTTCGCTGTTTGGAACCACGATCTGCAAGTCCGGCTTTTCTTCTCTTGGGTCCAATTTTGGCTGCTCGTGCAAAGTTTCTCGCTGGGTCACGTACAAGTGATGGTTCTTGTAGAAGACTTTTACTTGCAGAATTGGCACTATTTCGGGGAGAGTCAGGATTATTGGGACATCATCGTCGTACACTTCTCTTTCGTATTGCCCGACGGCTCCTTCCCATGAATCGTCGTCGTACTGTAAATAATTTTACAACAATTTTAATAATAATAATTCATCATTTCTTCACTAAAATAAAAAGTATTTTTCTTCTTTAATTTTATTCTCCAAAAAAAATTTTTTTTGGAGAAAAATAGCTAAGTTTAAATCTTTAAAGCAATTTTTATTTTAAATAAAATTTATTTTTTTTACTTAATTTTATTCTACAGAAAATTGGTTTTTTTTTTTTTTTTTTTTTTTTCTCTACCAAAACTTGATTTTACTCTCAACAAAAAAAAATAATAGTTTTAAAAAAATAAAAAAATATGCTTTTTATACAAAATCGAACTAAAAAATTAAAAATAAATTTTAATTAAGAATAGTGGTAAAAATTTTGATAAATTTAAATTAATTATAGTGTAATTTTATTTTGAAAAATAAATTATTTACACTATAATTAATTTATATTTATCAAAATTTTTAATCTTAATTTACCAAATTTTTTTTTTTTTATTTTTTAGTTCGATTTTAAAAATTTTTTTAGAATTTTATAACAATAAAAGTATGACAAAATTAAATTAAAAATTCCACATGTGAAAATTAAAAAAAAAATTCATTGAAAATTGTCATTATTTTTTGCATTTTTTTTTATATTTCTGAGAAGAAAAATACTTTTTTTTTTTTTTTAATTTTTTAAATTCGCATAAACATAATAAATTTAAATATTGAAAATATTAATTGCCATACGCCGGAATCGAATCCGGTTCTAACGGTTTGGTAAGCAAGAGCCCGATCAAACAGGCTACTGCACGCCTTTAAAATACTTTGTATTCAATATAAAATAAACTTACCGAGTTAACAATCGCCAGGATGCTCAATACCACCCACAGCTTCATGCTGAAATTTTCTGCAAAAAAAAATTTAAGTTAATAATGAGTTTTTTTTCAACAAATAAATTTATAACTCACTTATTTTTATGTTCTTCATTGTGACACTTGTTGATGAACACAATTAATTACTTCTGCTCAACTACCCATTATATATTGAAGGTATGACCTAGAAAAATCACTGTTCAATAATAATAATAATAATAGTAATAAAGATCAAAAACAATGATAATAATAATAAATACTAATTAAGGGATACTTTAAAGACGTATTTGGAGATAAAGAAAAATTGGTATTTCTTTGTCATTAAATTAATGACAGTTCAATGATAAATTTTAACAAAGAAGTAATTTGTTTTTCCAAAAAATTTTTTTAATTTTGATTTTTATTTTATTTTATTATTATTAAAAATTTTTTACTAAATTGTTTGATTAAATCAAACAATTTATTTCATCTTAATTTTTGTCTAGTTTATTTAAATATTAACATAAATTAATATAAACATTGAATTTTTATTGCTCGGGTCTAAAAGTGGCTTAATAGCCTAGTCATTAATGAAATTAATTAATACTATCAATCAAATGAAGCTTTTAACAAAATAGCCTTTTGACATTTTAAAGATAACGTTATTAAAAATTTATTTAGGCACTCAATTTTGGAAAAATTTCTTCAAAACTTTCATTAAAAATTAATACAATCCTCAAAAAAATCTAAAATTAGAATTTCCAATTTTTACAACGGAAAATTAGCAAAAAAAAAATTTTTTTAAGGATGTTACAAAAAAGAAAAGTAACAATTACTGCAGATATAAATTACAAAATTATTTACTACAATTCAAACAGAGTTTCTTAATTTTTTCAATCTTAATATGAGGCAGTATTTATATGCGTCTTATTTTTAATGTTATTAATAATAATCATTTTACTAGGATCAATTTTTCGTGGATCAAACGTCGCGCTAGATTTGTTATGTCTCGACAAATGCAAATTTTGATCCCCCGGATTTGGATTATATTAAAATTTTAAATAATTTAATTTATTCCCAACTTCAATTAACAATAAATAAAATCCTTAAAATTATAAAATTATAATTTTCCAATTTTTCACGATTAAAAATTGACAAAGACAGGACGGAAAATGTTAGTGGATGTTACAGAAAGGAAAATTGAAGAAATGGTAACAATTACTGCAAACATAAATTACAAATCAGTCATTTATTATCATTTCCATAACACAAAAAAAAAAAATAAACTTGAATCAAGAAAATAATTTAGAAGAACTTTATCTTCTTGATTTGAGTAGACAAATTCTTAAACTAAAAAATTTTTCTTGGTTCAAGTAAATATTCCTTGATTCAAGAATTTTTCGTCTTAATTCAAAGCAATGAAATTCTTCAAAATTATTTTTTTTGGCTCAAGAATCATTCTCTTGATTTAAACTAATTTTTTTTCAGTGTAAAATAAAAATTAACATTCTTCATTTTATTAAATCTTAAAAAATTTTTGTCTTGTCCATAATTTTTAGTGACTGCAATAAAAATAATTATATCAGTAAAATTTCATTAAATTTTCATTTAATATGAAGCAGTATTTATATGCGTTTTCTTCTTAATATAATTAATAATAATCATTTTACTAGGATCAATTTTTCTCGGATCAAAAGTCGCGCTAGATTTGTTAGGAATCGACAAATGCAAGTCCTGATACCCAGGACTATTATTTCCATCATCTTCAACACGATCAATTTGATTGACATAAATCTGATGATTGGCATGCTTGACCACGACCAATTTATCAGGATTGTACATATTAGAAAACAGAGTCAAGGTCATTTTATCCGAAACAGCTTGATTCAAGTCCTGCACAACCGTTTCTTCATCATCATCATCATCTTCATCATCTTCATCTTCAGTAACAGTGGGTTCAATAACTTGAACAACATCTGGCATATCAACATCCACCTTGGGAAGTTTATCTGACCCCTGCCAGATGTAAATCCTTCCGTTTTCATGTCTGATGTGAATCAACAATTCCGGATTGACCCTGGCCAAGTGAACAAACACCCTAAAAGTGTCTGGTTTAACAACCTGCAAGTTTTTGTACTTACCCGTCGCAATTGCCGTTTCTTCTGGACTATTTACTTGAGAAACATGCAGTTTGTTGTTCTCAACCGACACTGCCAACAATTTTCCCAGGTTATATCTTCTAGAAAACTCTTTTAGTGTATAATTGCTCTCATAGGTGGCGTCA
>JZSA01002817.1:0-73985 GCA_000956155.1 Cotesia vestalis | reverse complement strand
TTTTTTGAAGCCCGTAGACCTTTTTTAAGACGAGAAAAAATTTGGAAAATTTTTTTTTTGTAGTTTTCTTAGGATTTCTCCAGACCCGAACATGATAAAAAATTTTCATGGTCATATCTGAAAACTAGACACTTGGAGCTACAATTTGCTTTTTTTTTTTTGCTGTACGATCATTTTTCTCGGAGTTACAGCTCGTTGAAAATCACCCAAAAATTTTTTTTTACATCCCTTAATTTTTGTGACTATATATATAAATATATAAAATATATGAAAAATTGATGTGGGTACTCAAATGAAAGGTCTCGATGAGTGCAATGTCGGGGTGAGCTTATAACTTTAAAAATGTCAATAGTTCTCAAGATACAAGGTAATTTCTTAATAATGTGTCTAAAGATATAAAATAAATAAAATTACCGAACAAGTAAACGCCTGGCTTGATAATCAAGACAATTACTGCAAGAAACAAGTTCTCTAAAAGCTTTAGATCCCGGAAACCATGCTTCGAGATCCAACTTTTTCGAAGCAGCGTGATTCAGAGCCCCAGAAACAATATTAACAATCCTATAAGGAATTCCCAGCTCCTGATAAAACTCCTCTGCATTAGCAATCATCTCGTCCATCATCTCCCAAGATTTATTATCGTGCGGCGAGGTGAGGCAAAACTGCTCGACTTTATCAAACTGATGAACCCGAAAGATTCCTCGGGTGTTGCGACCATGAGAGCCGGCCTCCTTGCGGAAGCAAGTCGAGAACCCGGCGTACCTAATAGGCAACTCGCTCTCCGGGATCCACTCGTTGCGGTGGAAAGCCGCGATAGGCTGCTCTGAAGTCGCGATCAGATACTTTTCTTCGGTCTCTTCGCTGTCTCCGTCGCCTTTGCCGATCACCTTGTACAGCTCTTCGTCAAATTGAGCCAGCTGGGCGACCTCTTGCATCGCGTCCTTCAGCATGAAGAACGGGGTGTCCATGGGCTTGTATCCCTTAGCACTCAGCTTGCTTATCGCCAGTTGGATCAGTGCGTGCTTCAAGTGCACTGCTGGACCGGTTAAGAAGTACCCTCGGCTTCCGGATACTGCTGCTCCTCTTTCGCCGTCCATTCCGTCGATCATGTGGATCAGGTCGAAGTGAGAGTATTTTTTTTCAACTGTTGTGTCTCCGTATGTTCGCTCCACCTGCAATTTTTTTTTTTTTAGTTAAATTGATATTAAAAAATATTTTTATTAAAATTATTTAAAATTTTTTTTTGCATTATTTTTTGATAATAAATAAAAATCAATTTTTAAAAATTAACAAAAATTTGACACCTGAAAAATCATTAAAAATACATTCTGATTTTTAGATGTAAATTTTTTTTAAGTTTTTATTAATTTTTTAATCAATAAATTAAAAAAAAAAATTTATTTAAAAATTCATGAAACTAAAATTAGCTGACAGCGAAAAAAATTTTTATTTTTATTTTTATTAATTGAATTAGCAATAAAAAAATTTTTTTTTAAAAATTGCACGTGTAGATATTTTAATTTTTTACATGTGGAATTTTTTTGTAATAATTTTATCAATAAAAAAATTTTTTTTTAATTTTATAAGTCAGCTAACTCAATTTTCATAAAAATTTCATCATCAGAAACTCCAAAAAATTATAAATGCAATTTTTTAAAACTAATTTTCTAAACTTAGTTTATTATTAAAAAATTAAAAACTTGTCATTTTTTTTTTTAATTGATTTTTAATAAAAACAAAAAAAAATGTCTGCTAATTTTTTTAATTGTATTAAAATCAGCTGACAATTTTTTAAATTTTGTATGAAAATAAAGTTAGCCGACATCTAAAAATTTTTAGAATTTTTTTTTACTGAAAATATTATTAAAAAAAAATTTGCACGTGTAAAAAACTTCAAAAACTGCAAGTGCATTTTTTTAAAAATATTTTTTTGTTTTAATTTAATTATTAAAAAATTCAGAACGTCGGCTAATTTTAATGACATAAATTTTGTAGCAAATAAATTAAAAAAATATTTTTTAAAAATTTGTACTTGTAATTTTAAAAAAAAAAATATTTTCACAATAATTTAATTATTACAAAACTCCAAAAAATTGACAGCTGTTTATTAATTAAAAAATACATACCCGATTTTCATCTTCATCATTGCTGACAGGAACAGAAGCATCCAAATGATTCCCAACCTCTCTCAAAGCAGAATTTCTCTCCTGCTCGACTTTCTCCAGCTCTTCCTGATTTTTAATGATAGCCTCATCGATCAAGCTCCTGATTTTCTTGATCTTGAAGACTGTCAGCTCCCTAAGACTGTCCGCATTGATGGCCTCTAAAGCACTAACAACACTCTCGGGCAAGGTGTCATCATCTCCGATGGGTTCTTTTTTTTTCATTTTCTCTCCGATAACATTGGAGCACAAATTTTTTAATTTATTATAATTATCCGCCCGATGACGGCATTGCCTCCAAGTTTTATCCTTCTCAATCACCAGGTTAACCAAGCCGACATCCTTGAACCGCTTTCGCTGGTTTTCTCTCACCAGCTCGACGTTGGCTCCTTTATCCTCGCGAAATAAATCCAGGTCCAGCACCATTTGTATTTTTTTTAATTCAACAAATTTATTATTCGCGTCTGCACGTGGTAAAAAATTTTTTAGATAAAATGTCGCACCGTATGTAAAAAAAAACTCAAAAAACTTTGCGACGTCGCTGATGTTTCTGCGCCGTTACTCTGCGCATTCTACTGCGCGCCTTTTCTGCGCGTTTCACTGCGCAACTTGTTCTGCGCAAACGCGGGAAAATTCAAAATTGAAAATTTAAAATTTAATTTTTTTTTTATAATAATAATTTTTTTAACTATCAAAAAATAATTTTTTTTCATTTAAAAAATTAAAATAAATAAAAAAAAAATTATATAATATAAAATGTGATTTATTATTTGAGTAGAAAGTCTACTAAATAAATAAAATACAGAGAAAAAATAAAATTTTACGATTGATCCACTCGACGGCTCGGCTCTTGAAAAGGATTCAATCCAATGGCAAACATTATTCGCGTATAAGATCGATTTCACGCCTCTAACGTAAACGCTCTTGGGATCTTGTATCCTTTTTAACTAAGATAAATAATTTTTATTTTCTTTCTACTTCAGTTCTTTTAAGAGATATTAAATAATTTTCTGACGATAAATTAACAAATTTGTAAAGTAATTTATTGAATTTCCCTTTTAATTCACTAATTTAATTATTGAATAATAAAATAGATTAATGGAGGGACATTCATAGTATTTTATTCACTTTTATTAACAAAATGTCTGTTTCATTTAACAATGAATAGATAACGATGATAATAATTCAAAAATCACGATCCATTTTATTTAATATCACCACAAACGATAATTTTATTCAAGAAAAATGTAAATTTTTATCTATTACAAATCATTTGAATAATGGTATTATCATAATAAATAAAAAATCTCATTTGTACATCATACATAAAATATTTTTAAGAAAAATTTAAGTGATATTTAACGTTATTTTTCTCGCTTTAAAAAGTACGAAGTTATTTCGGTCCGATTTTAAGGATAAAAGTAAAAAAATTATTTATAAATTTTTAAATGGCTTTTTAGTCAAGAAATTTACAAGAAATTTTCAGACTTATCTAAAATTGTTTGCTTTTTAAATGTAGAAAAAAAATTTTTTTAAAAAACAAAATTAGTAAGAAAAAAATTTTTATTTCTTCAGATAAGAAAGAAGATTATTAAAAATTTCTAATAAATAAATTTTTTTACAAAAATTTTCATATTTTTCAAAAGAAATTTTTTCTCTGGGATTTTTGAGCTAAAAATTCAAAAGTTATATCAAAAAAATAATTTAGAAATTTTTAGTGAAGAAATTTAAAAGAAATTGCTATATAAAACGCAACGCCACCTTTTGATGATATTTTTAACTATGCGCTGGGTGGGGAAGGTTGGCGCAACGAGCAGAGAGTGTGTGCTGACGCACGAGGACAGCAAGGAGTTATTTACTGTTTAGAAATAAATAAATTTAAGTTGCAAAATGTTGAGAAGAATTTCTTTAAATTGGTTAAAATTTCAAGAAAATCTTTCGATTGATTTTTGAGGAAAAAATTATAAATTTATATAAAAAAAAAAGGATTGAAAAATTTTTAAATGTCTGTAACTTTTTTGCGCTCGATTTTGATTTGTTTGCCGGCATTCGAGGCTATTTTTTAAGTACAAAAATAGTTTATAAGCTGTTGAGTCGATGAATCGAAGAATTTAAAAGTTATCTCAAAAAAAAGGAGTATAAATTAAAAATTGGCTAGAATTTTTGAACTTGTCGTTCGATTTAGACTTGCTTGGCGGCATTCGACTTAGTTTTTTAAGTCCAAAAAAGTGTCTCTGATGTCTGGAGTTGATTAGTCAAATATTTATAAAGTTATTTAGAACAAAATTTAAAAAACAATTGTATTTTGTTGGTGTTTTATTTGTTATTGATATATTTTTCTCGGGCAAAGTCCGATTGACTTTAAAATCTAATCAGATCAAAGTCTCAATTAACCCTTCCGAAGGCCGAGGAGCTCATCTCAATAAGGTTCGATTCCTCCTAAAGATATCCTTTGACAAATTTTATTTACATCTTTACACACGGCCGGACGTCCAGCCGGGAATAGTCGGATCAGCTTCCTCGGAGCTCAAAACCCAAAGATCTAATTAAAACTCTTATTCTCTAAATCGGACCGAAATAATTTCCTACTTTTTAAAATTATTCTTTTTTTTTACTTAAATTTTGAAAGCTCAAAAATCGAGCGTAAAGTTTAAAAAATGGCCCGAAGCTGAACCGCTTTAAAGATTCTCTTCCACTGTATTGAATTTAAAAGTGAAAACTCAATAAAAGTTGAAACTTTTCTGATGAAATCTTAAAATCTGGCATTGTCTAGACTGAGCAAATTTATTTTATAAACCGCGAGTAATGATAATGATCAATGGATTAAAAATTGAAATAGAATAGGAAGAAGAAAAAAGTAGGAATGGCCGTGGCCATCAATCAGTTAACGACATCCGGCAATAATTCATTTAATCCATGCCCAAGTACGTCATCAATCGATATTTATTGAAGAAAAAAAAAAAGTGTGCCACGGAGTTGAGTATTTAGACTATAAAATAGCTAAATATCCTTAATAGGAAAGGAAATGAGTAGGATAAAACAAATTATACAAATCCATACCGAGCTAGTTTTTTTTTTTTTTACTCACAAAAGTTATTGATTAGTCACATGCATAAGAGAGCTTTTAAATGGAAGCTTAATCATTTTTCACGATTTATTTCAAACATCTATTGCATGGCTTTTTTTTCTTAACAATAAATTAGATCATTGAAGAATAAATTAATTATTCAAAAGTCGGTTCAACTCATAAATAATTAATTCAAGTTTAATGTGTCCAGTAATTGGGTAATGAAACTCGTAATTAAATTTAAATAAATCATCTGCTGAAAGTATCTACAGAGAATAAATAATTACTGGCAATTTAATTAACAAAAGCTATAATTCGATGAACTAAAAATATATATGTGTTTATACAAATTGAAAAAATTCATGGATTATTTGCTCTCAACACCTACGTACATTGTGATTCACTTTTATGATTTATTTGCTGGGCAATGAAGAAATATAATCAATTTACTGCCTTTTTTTTTTTTTTCTCCAAAAATATATATATACATCCTGATTTATTAGATTAATTATTTTATATTTTTTATCTAGAGTGGGGAGAGAAAAATAAAGTTTTACTCGCCCTGGCGGGCGAGGACAATGCAAATATATGTCAAACATATCAAAGTTTGATATCTGAATACAAAATTATATTGAAAGGCCATTATTCGGCTGATAAACACTTTCTGGTGTGAATTCATCAAAAGACCGAGTTCAACGATTGTCATGTCTGGTGACTGTTTTTTAACTTGTCGCTTTGAAAAAGAATGATTTTAAAAAGGAGGAAGTTATTTCGGTCCGATTTAGAAAATAAGAGTTTTAATTAGATCTTTGGGTTTTGAGCTCCGAGGAAGCTGATCCGACTATTCCCGGCTGGACGTCCGGCCGTGTGTAAAGATGTAAATAAAATTTGTCAAAGGATATATTTAGGAGGAATCGAACCTTCTTGAGATGAGTTCCTCGGCCGTCGAAAGGGTTAATTGAAACTTTGATCTGATTAGATTTTAAAGTCAATCGGACTTTGCCCGAGAAAAATATATCAAAAACAAATAAAACACCAACAAAATACAATTGTTTTTTAACTTTTGTTCTAAATAACTTTATAAATATTTGACTAATCAACTCCAGACAGAGACACTTTTTTGGACTTGAAAAACTAAGTCGAATGCAGCCAAGCAAGTCTAAATCGAACGACAAGTTCAAAAATTCTAGCCAATTTTTAATTTATACTCCTTTTTTTTGAGATAACTTTTAAATTCTTCGATTCATCGACTCAACAGCTTATAAACTATTTTTTTACTTAAAAAATAGCCTCGAATGCCGGCAAGCAAATCAAAATCGAGCGCAAAAAAGTTACAGACATTTAAAAATTTTTCAATCCTTTTTTTTTTATATAAATTTATAATTTTTTCCTCAAAAATCAATCGAAAGATTTTCTTGAAATTTTAACCAATTTAAAGAAATTCTTCTCAAGATTTTGCTACTTAAATTTATTTATTTCCAAACAGTAAATAACTCCTTGCTGTCCTCGTGCGTCAGCACACACTCTCTGCTCGTTGCGCCAACCTTCCCACCCAGTGGATAGTTAAAAATATCATCAACAGGTGGCGTTGCGTTTTCTATAGAAACTTCTTTTAAATTTCTTCACTAAAAATTTCTAAATAATTTTTTAGATATAACTTTTGAATTTTTAGCTCAAAAATCCCAGAGAAAAAATTTCTTTTGAGAAATATGAAAATGTTTGTAAAGAAATTAATTTATTAGAAATTTTTAATAATCTTCTTTCTTAGCTGAAGAAATAAAAATTTTTTTCTCACTAATTTTTTTTTTAGAAAAAAGTTTTTTCTACATTTAAAAATCAAACAATTTTAGATAAGTCTGAAAATTTCTTGATTTTTAATTTAGAAAATTTTTTTTCAACAATAAAGTTACTGTGAGATAAATTTGTATTTTTTTAGATTAAAAATAAAAAACAATAATTTTTTTTTTTTCTGTATGTAGATATTTAGTGTAAAACTCCGGACGGATGTAAATTCATCGATAATATTAAAGATAAAATTGCCCGAGGTAATGAACTAATTAACCCAGAAGTTACATAAGTAACGAAGATAACTAAATAAAATAGATTGGCGTGTAAGCTGGAAGTAGAATAAAAAAAATAAGGTTAAATGAAGTAGACGTAAGGTGATTGAAGAATAATAAAGATAGTTGACTTTTGATTTGTACCGAAGGGCACCTGTGGAACCTGTGGCTCGAGTCAATGGATTCAAAAGTTTTAAAAGAGGGTTACCAGCTGAGCGAGGGGCGAGGAAGACCGTCGGAGGAAAAGAGGAGATGGAACTACCCTCGATTGGTTGACTCGAGTGTGGTGGGTTACGGGTTCAACGAGGGGATGAATCGCAATCGCCAGTTGCCGGCACTAGGGCTTATATATAAAAGCTCTGAGCTTGCGGGCTGCATATCGGTTCCTGACTTGTTTCGTGTGTCATCGCTCCTTTCAAGTTTCATTTCTTTGAGTTTCCATCAACAAGTAAGTCTATTTATTGTAATTATAATTTATTTTATTTATTATTTAATTTAATTTTATGTATGGGACTTTTATTATGTAAAACTATTGTACCATAGCGCAATTGTTCACAAGTCCCTCGTGCAATGCCAAACTTCCTCAAAGTTGTTTTGTAGTTATCGCACTACTTTTTTACTTATTATTGTTATTGTTATTGCTGTAACTTTTCTTCTCACTGACTTATTCCCAAGACTACTATTATTGTTGTACTTTCAATAGCTTTCAAAAGTTGTCTATTGTGTGAAAAAATTAATTCAATGTTAGAAAAAAATTTTTTTTTATTTTTAAATATTTTTTTTTATTTAAAAAAAATTTGCTTTTATTTAAAAAATTTTTTTTTATTTTCAAAGATTTAAAAAATCAAATTTATTTCTAAAATTTCTCTTAAAAAATTAAAAAAATTAATTTTCTACATTTTTCTTGCTTTAGATAAATTTTTATCAATTTTAGATTTTTAGTAAACTAAAAAATAAAATTAAATCTTCACAAAAAAAAAAAAAAAATTTACAAAAAAAATACAGTAAATAATTTTTAAGAATTTCATCTTCTTTTTTGAGTTAAAAAATTCTCAAAGTAAGAACTTCCACTTGGTTTAAATAAATTTTATTTGATTTAAGAATTTTTTGTCTTGATTCAAAACAATGAAACTCTTCAAAATTATTTTCTTGGGTTTAAAAATTTTTTTCTTGATTCAAATTAATTTTTTTTCAAGTGTAGATTTCATAGAAATCTAACTATTGCATTGGTCCTCATGTCAGAACTTTAAAAAAATTTTTCTACATCCTTACTCAGTCCTAAATAAATACAGTTCAAAAGTTTATGTACAAATATAGCGATAAAATCGGACTTGTCTCTACTCTAACTCTCACAATTTTTAACCGATCTTTTTCAAACTTCGCGTACATATTCTACGGATAGTTACCGAGGTTAAGTTCGAAGATGAGCTGAATCGGTTGATTATTTTAAAAATACAAGCTGATTCAAAATTTAAAAAAATTAAAAAAAAATTTAAGTTTTTTTGGTTCTCCATGCAATAACTTTTGAATGCGACAACTTTTTATATTTCTGTAAGTCACATCTTAAAGCTTATTTAATAAGCTTTAATTTCCATGCTTAGTCATATTTTTAAATTAATTGTATAAAAAATTACATCAAATTAAAAGTTAATTTTTTTATATTAATTAAAAAATCTACTTTAATTTCGGCAGCAATTTTTTTTTTTCTAGATTTAAAATAATTTTTTTAAAAAAATTTTTCTCCAGAATAAAGCTTACATTTTTTTTTAAATAAAAAATTTTTTGCACACTTTTAAATACGTAAAATAATAAAATAATTTAATAAATTGTATTTAAAAAATTCTATTTTCTTTTTAAGTACTCCAAAAAATATTTTTCTATTTGATTTTTATTAATATAAAAATTTAATAAATTATAGTTGAAAAAAAAAAAAATTTTTTTTAATTTTCTACAATAAAATACAATAAAATAAATTAAATTTTGAATTAAAAATTTTTTTAAAATAATTTGATTTACTTTTTTAAACAATTATTTATTTTTCGTTTCCTTGAGAAGCTTTTCAACAGCTTTTGTGTCAACTAAACGATAAACAAAACATATAATAGATAAAATCAACATGCATATTGTTGCTGAGTCTGCTGCTGAGGCTTTAAGACACTGACAAAGCAAAAGCTTGTTTCATATCATTTATATCTTCATAATATATACATAATACATAATAATACTCATGTGTATTAACTAAAGTTACAGATACCAGATAATAAACCTCATAAATAAACTTTATGTTAACTTATTTCATAAATTTGCCGCGGGCAGCTTTTATGATAAAAAACTCGCGCATTAAATCTTTTATTTGGTAAAAAAATTTTGTGCTTTAGGAGAAATAATTATTTTACTATCAAAGTCTTTTTAAAAGCACTATAAAAATTAATTATCAGAAAATAAAAGACATTAATAATTTTATTAATAAAGTTTTTGTTCATAATTTTATTTTATACGCTGATAGAAAAATTTATTAACTATTAATAATTTAATTTATTTGAAGACAATTATTTAATTAATTAAATTTTAATAAATATTTATTAAATTGTATAATTAAATATAAATAAATCCTTTTATAAGTGTACTTTAACTGCGTAATCAAAACCAACGAAGCTACTTGATGTATTAAAAAATATAAAATAAATAATTTCGGTCTAATCCGGATTGTAAATCTCGGAGAAAAATTCAGCAGATTAGCGAAGCTTTTAAAAATTTAAGTAATTTATTAATTAATCAATATAAGGGATAAAAAAGATGCATTTTAAATGAGCGCTAAACAGGTCAAGTGTATCAGCTTGATTTTTTTCTTTGTTTTTATTTAATGGCTCTCGCTCGGACGTAATTGAACGGGCAAGCGCCTAAAAAGAAAATAAGAAGAAAAGCTCTCTCGGTCTTTCAGTCTTTCAGTCTTTCAGGGCGTTATAGATGATCACCGCACTTGAATAACGTGAGAAAATATCAACAATGCGATGACTCCTATTCAATTTATACAAGATGTACAGGTGTCGAGGGCCCTGAACTAATGAATCGAACCTATTCGCTCTTTTATCACCCTGATAATATTTCAGTGTCATAAATAAATTGAATTTCTCGTAATATTTATTGTTTTTTTGTTTTAACACGATTTTATTGTGGATTCTTTTATGAACAGTAAAAGGAAAATTCTTTTGATTTAAGTAGAAAAAATTTTTACACTGATAGAATCATTTGTTTATATTTAATAAGCTTTATTAACTGTTATTAAATGATTTTTTAACATCGTAAGATTTATTAAATGTTGACAAATTTTAAATTGACATTTTTTGAGATATAAATTCATTTCGATGTTACACTCATCGAGACCTTTCATTTAAATACCCACATGCCATTTTTTTTATATATTTTATATATACTTATGGTATTTGTGGAATATATAAATATATAAAATATATATGAAAAATTGATGTGAGTACTCAAATTAAAGGTCTCGATGAGTGTAACATCGGGATGAGATTATATCTTCAAAAATGTCAATCGTTGACAAGATACCAGGTCATTTCTTAATTATTGACATTTTTTAAAATATTAACTCATTTTGATGTAAAACTCATCGAGACCTTTAATTTAATTACCCACATGGCATTTTTTATATATTTTATATATATGGTATTTGTGAAATATATAAATATATAAAATATATGAAAAATTGATGTGGGTACTCAAATGAAAGCTCTTGATTTGTATAACATTCGGATGAGCTCATATCTTTAAAAAATGTCAATTAACTATAAATAAATGTACTTTCTTCCCAAAGAAATATTTATTAAATGTTAAAAAATATTTATCAAAATTTAATAAATCAAATAATTGTCTCCAAATAAATTAAATTATTAATAGTTAATAAATCCTTCTATCAGAGTATATTTTTTACACATTAAGTAGCTTCGCTGGTTTTGATTACGCTGTTAAAGAACTCGTTATATTATCGTCATTAGTGTTTTAATAATTATAACAGTTAATGTTCAAACAACATTAAGGATAGTTAAATGTTCTGCTCGGTAATAACGACTAACGAGTACTTCACAGGACATATACGTTTCTAGTTGCAAATGGAGAATCTATTGTTATTATATTATCGTCGTATTATAAAGTTTGTCAGTTGAGAGGACATCCATTCATTTATTCATTAATATTATCTCGTTTTATAAAATTGACAGCTCAATGAAATTTTTTTTCAATTTCTAACTTCTAACTGGAACAAACTCAATTTCATATTTTTTTTTTTTTTTTTTTTTTAACAAATAAAAATAATTAATTTCAGTCTGAGTTATTTTGGTTCGATCGATTTTATAAAAAGTTTTATAAGAATAATAATGATAATTTTGCCGGTCGACTTGTAAATGTTATCGGAAGCGCTAGTTTGTTTTGTCGACTTGAGAAAAAAAACTACCCCAGTAAAGGTGACTCAGTTTATTTCACCCCTAAGATTGTTTGTAAACTATTACTCAAGTAATATCTTTATTAAATGGTGAGTTTAAATATTTTTATCCGGCTTTTATGGTAAATATTTGGGGTGTTTATGGGAAAGATTTAACGCGCGGATTAAAAAATCAGTTGGAAGTTTTTTTTAAAGAATTAATGGAAATAATATTTATTTAACTTTTTAAGTTTAAGGCTTTTATAGGGAGATTTTTGAATTGGAATTAATAGTTTTGAGAAATTGGGAATTATCGATGATTATATTGAGCGGCGCAAAAATTTTATAGATTATTTTCATGAAATTAGATTGAAATAAATTAATTTTGGTAGATTTTAATAAATTTTAGTAAGTTTTATCGAATTCTATGAATTTTTATTAAATTTTATAGACTTTTATAAGTTTTTATTAAATTTTATAAATTTTTATGAAATTTTATGAATTTTTTTATAAAATTCTACAGAATTTCACAAATTTTTATTAAATTTCATGAGTTTTTATGAAATTTTACTAAATTTCATGAATTATACTCAAAATTTATGAATTTTTATTAAATTTAATTAATTTTCATCAAATTTCATAAGTTTTTATCAAATTTCACAACTTTCCATCAAATTTCATGAGTTTTTGTGAAATCTTATCAAATTTCAAGAATTAAAATTTATTTTTATATTATAAAAAAAAAAAGAGTAAATTACAAAATTATTAAAAAATGATATTTTGTATTTTATATCAAATTTCACCGTTAAAGAAATTACTATTTAGATAATTAAAAACTGTAATAATTAAATCAATAAATATTAAAGTTATTTCAATAAAAAAAAATTAGGACTTAGCTCATTCCTGCAACGTCCATACGTTTCACTAATTTTTTTGTTTTTAATCTATCCGAGCTCAGAAAAAATAATTTCAAGAGAAATTTTAAATTTCTAAAAAAATAATAAACTAATTAATTGTTCGGCCTAAGAACCTTGAAGAAAATAGAAAAAAAAAAACGAATCGATTCTTATATTTTATAAAAATCATAGAAATTAGTGATAATCATAATTTTTATATCACCTCAATTTTTTCCATCGAAAATAGAAAATCAATTATAATTAATATTTGACATTGTCTCTTTGGCCATACAATCTCACTGTTTTAATCATAAATATTCCAACTCCGAGAAAAAGAGTCCGATGAAATAAAATAATTCCTGTTAAATTAATCTAGATTAAAAATTTTTTCAATAAAATTTTCTCGGGCGTCAACAAAATAAATAAATAAATAAATAAATAAACCACAACAACAATAAGAAGATAAGACATATAACTGAAAATGTAAGCTTGTTATATCTGTAACTCCCCAGTGCATCGTATCGCGTAACTACCCTCTCTCCCTAAGAACAGTTTGAGTACAGGATCCTAAATTGAGTTGAGTTGACTTAACAACTTTATATTTATATTTTTTCTTCTGAAACTATTTATTAAACTCTTTAACTGTCTTGTGGGTATTTATTTCTTCTTGAATGAAACCATTATACTCCGCAAATAAATTACCCAAGGTATCAATTATTCACAAGATTCACAACAGCAAATGTTAATTATAATTAAAAGCTCTTTTTTTTTTTAATTATTTATTGCTTAAACACTAAACTTTAATAATTCCAGAGATTCCAGAATGTGTATCGCAATTTCAAAGCGATTTTATGTAATACCGCTGCGATAAACCTCCAGACAAGAGAAAATACTTGAGAGTATACGTATATAACTATTCGTCAGTCCACTCTTTATATTTTATATTTTATCAACAAACTTTAAATTGTATTTCAAACTCCTATCGTATAAAATAACTTGTCAATTTTTTTTACTCTCATTCCGACTTTGATTAATTACCACAATCAATAAATAACGCAGTTTATACTTTGATAACTCGGATAATTATTTATTAACCCTAAAAATAATTAAGGAAAAAATTATGTTAGCATTGAAGTTTGAATTAAATTGTATTTAAAAGTTTAAACAATATCTAATCGAGGAAGTATAGATAATATGTTAATAGTTTGTAAACCTCGAGAATTTAGGTAGGAAACAGGAGATTTAATTGCAAATGTGCAAATGTCATGTTTCCTAGAGGATATATCATTCGAGTAATTGCTTTCGGAAGTAACTAAATCGACTCTCTAATGCCGTAAAACTATTTCCAAATAAATATAATTAATCTTTGGACAAACTTTATTTAGGGTTTAATTAGAAATAGGTCAAATTTTTTTGGAAATAAAATAAAAAAATTGAGTGATTTTTGAGCTAAAGATTCAAAAGTTATATCTAAAAAATAATTTAGAAATTTTTAGTGAAGAAATTTAAAAGAAATTTCTATAGAACTATGCGCTGGGTGGGGAAGGTTGGCGCAACGAGCAGAGAGTGTGTGCTGACGCACGAGGACAGCAAGGAGTTATTTACTGTTTGGAAATAAATAAATTTAAGTAGCAAAATCTTGAGAAGAATTTCTTTAAATTGGTTAAAATTTCAAGAAAATCTTTCGATTGATTTTTGAGGAAAAAATTATAAATTTATATAAAAAAAAAAGGATTGAAAAATTTTTAAATGTCTGTAACTTTTTTGCGCTCGATTTTGATTTGCTTGCCGGCATTCGAGGCTATTTTTTAAGTATAAAAATAGTTTATAAGCTGTTGAGTCGATGAATCGAAGAATTTAAAAGTTATCTCAAAAAAAGGAGTATAAATTAAAAATTGGCTAGAATTTTTGAACTTGTAGTTCGATTTAGACTTGCTTGGCGGCATTCGACTTAGTTTTTTAATTCCAAAAAAGTGTCTCTGTCTGGAGTTGATTAGTCAAATATTTATAAAGTTATTTAGAACAAAAGTTAAAAAACAATTGTATTTTGTTGGTGTTTTATTTGTTTTTGATATATTTTTCTCGGGCAAAGTCCGATTGACTTTAAAATCTAATCAGATCAAAGTTTCAATTAACCCTTTCGACGGCCGAGGAACTCATCTCAAGAAGGTTCGATTCCTCCTAAATATATCCTTTGACAAATTTTATTTACATCTTTACACACGGCCGGACGTCCAGCCGGGAATAGTCGGATTAGCTTCCTCGGAGCTCAAAACCCAAAGATCTAATTAAAACTCTTATTCTCTAAATTGGACCGAAATAACTTCCTACTTTTTTTAAAATTATTCTTTTTCAACCCATGAAGTTAATAAAATTCATTGCACGAATGATAAACGATTAATAGAATTTCGTCATAACTGAGAATGCAATAATCAAATATTTCGTGGTGTTTGGTTAAAACCAGAGGCAAATAGCCACCTCGTTATAATTCAATTCATTTGATTTATCATCCTGATATTTAATATACATTTGTTTGCGCAAAATGTGTTTGACATTTTATAACAAAGTCCTGTGATATTAAATACCATTTGTTTATTTTCGTGAAATTCAATGCCTTTTAATTTTAACTTGACATTAATATCAATTTTCAAAGGACTATTGTAAATTACAATCAAACTTCAGGATTTACATGTGTTTAATTTTTGTTTTTTTAAAGGTCAAAATTTTATAAATAAATTTTAAATAGAATTACGTAAAATGCGAATAAGAGAAAATTTTTTATTATAAAAATTATAAGTAATAAAAAGCGAAAAGGGTATAACTAGAATAAGTAAAGTAGTTACGTAAATAAAAATAAAATAAGCATTCTTATTTCACGGGTACTTGGGTACTAATTACCCCACGTGTACGCAGTTTTGTTGTAAATAAAATTAAAATGAACAAACAAACGGCAAACAGCGTGAAAGAAAACCGCGAAGGGGAACTAAAGAAAAAAATTCTATTTTTCTTTCTTTATAAAAAGGATACGTGGGTGTTAGTTTATTATTGTTATTATTTATAAATAAAACTTGAAAAAAAAATTTTTATTCATAAATCGTATTTAATAAATAATTTATCAACTGTTAATAAATATTTATTAAATCCTATGATAATTAAAAATTATTTATTAACAGTTAATAAAGCTCATTAAATATAAACAAATGCTTCTATCAGTGTAGAAATTTTTAAAAAATTTTTTACTCTGTAAAATTCAAATAAAAAGCTCAACGCGCTCTGTCTAATACAAGATTAAACTATTTTGAAGGATATATATTTATAACCAGGTAAAAAACAATTCTCTTTATAGTATTAAAGTTTGTTATGAGAGTAATCTAGACCCTCTGATGTATTCCGTTAAAAAAGCAGTGACCTCTTGATCCAAGAAGTGTAATGCGGGCTTATACCTTTTATTACCCAAATAAAATCTTACTGAGGGCTTTTTTTCGATTTATCTTCTCAGACTTAATTATTGATGATTGACATTTTAAAAATTTACTTAAAAAATAAAGCAAAAAAAATAATTTCAAGATATTGAGAGAAAATAAAGTATGACGGCGTGATAAGACAATAAAGTTAAACGACTCGAGTCATAACTCGCAATTGAACTTTAAATTAAATTTAAGTTTTAATACCGTTATTATGCAGAGCTTTATTTAAAAAATAAATATATTTTAATTAACATTGTTTGTTTTATTAAATCCGATCAATCAGCGCGATATTGTCATATCATCAGTCGTCAAGTTAATAACAATTATAATTAAGCTGATTATTATTGAACAAGAGTATTAAAATCATTATCAATAATTATTTTTGAGTCAAAGTCAATTGAATTTTTTTTTAAAAAATATTTTATGCTTTTTTTAATTTATTAAAATGGTTTTTTTTTATTTCTTTGGAATACTTTGACGGGATAACACGAGCTAGTGACATGAGATAATTTAATCCCCTGCAAAATGGTATAATGCCCGTCATTTGTAACTCAATATCGTCCTTTGATCTTTTGTCACACGTTAAATAATCCGGACAATATTTCTGACATAAAAGATACTTTATAACTTTGGATTTTAATGATCCATAATCTGTTGGAAATTTTTTTAACTTAACCTGGTATGAAAAAGAATAATTTTAAAAAGTAGGAATTTATTTCGGTCCGATTTAGAGTATAAGAGTTTTAATTAGATCTCCAAGTTTTGAGCTCCTAGGAAGTTAATCCGACTATTCAATCGTACTTTTATAGTGTCAATAATTTGGGCTTTTACATTATAATTCATTGAATTTTTTTTTTTTTATCAAAGTTGAACTTTTTTATTACTTATTTTGTCCGGAAGTCTAAGAAATTAAAGTTATTTAAAAAATAAATATGAAAAACATTATTGAAGATAAATATAATCCTTAGTCGTGTATATGGTCACTCATTTCTTATCTTAGCGAAGCCATTTGCCCCTTCAGCCCTTAAGGCAAGTCAACTGGCAAACTTAATATAATATAATATAATATAAGTAAACTCCGACTTTTATTCCGTGTACTTTCTGGATAATGTCGAGTATAACTTAACTTCAATAGCGGTATTTTATTATTTATTAACTCCTTTAACGGCCCGATAAAACAAACTTATACTTTTGGAAAATAACTTTATTTAATCAACCGGGCTTATTAAAACTTATTCTCCTTTAATAAATATTTTTTATTTTTCAGATCCCGGCACTAAACAAGAGCCATCAAAATGCAGAAACAATTAACATTGGTATTGTTCCTTTTCGCCACTGTAACTGTAATTACAGTTATTGATTCTATAGAAGCTGCACCTTTTTCTCCGTAAGTTTTAATTTTTTTTTTTATTACTACTGCATAAAAAAACTTAATTTTTAATAATACTTTATTACCTGTATGATGATTTATCAACGGGTCAAAATTACACTCGGTAAT
Source organism: Cotesia vestalis (assembly GCA_000956155.1). Taxonomy (NCBI): domain Eukaryota; kingdom Metazoa; phylum Arthropoda; class Insecta; order Hymenoptera; family Braconidae; genus Cotesia; species Cotesia vestalis. The sequence goes on along the minus strand of JZSA01002817.1, from coordinate 56,397 downwards.
TGACTAATTGGCTTTTTAGCAACAAACTCGTTAAAGAAATTACAAAGCGCCAATTAAAATAACTCGCCACTGGATTTTTTTTTCCATTTCGCTAATTGAAATTCATCTGACAAATCCATTATCATTATTATTTAATTACTGGTAACACTATAAAAAAAAATGTAGATTAATTGTTTTATTTTATCATTTTTTTTCAGAGAACGGCAACTTTATTTGGACCAATTGGAAGATGATCCTCAGTCATTTTACGAATTGATCGCACAGTATAACAAACTCAAAGAATTGGAAAAGTGAGTTGTATATTTTTTTATCTATATTATCAAGAGAATAAGAAAAATTTTTTGACTGCAAGGTCGCTGGTATATATTACTAACATTAAAAAATATTTAAAAATTTTTTTAACAAATAAAATACAGAAAAATTATTGAAAAAAATTTTTTTTTTATTTAAAAATTAAAATTTTATTTGATAATTTTAATATTACTTACTTTATTAATTTTCATTTCAGCAAACGGGCTTACGGACTTGATTTTGGACTGAGCCGCGGATTCAGCGGATCCCAAACCGCAAAACATTTGATGGGTATGGCAGCTGCCAATTATGCAAATGGACCCGGACGGAGGCGTCGCTCCGAGCAGGCGTAAATTTAGTCACAACACTATTACCTTAAATGTGAAGAAAATTTTAAAAATCAACGCTTCTGCACCTGAAAAAGAAAAAAAAAAAAAAAAAAAAAAAAAGTAAATAAACAGAACAAAATACCTCATTTTTTGTGATATTAAAATCAAGACATTTTAGAATTTTTTAAATTTTTATTAAAAATTTAAAAAACTGTCAAATGTCAGCTGATTTCAGTATCATAATTTTTTTAGCTCTCTATATTTATTTCTTCTTGTCTAGAGTGTATTTGTTAGCATAAATTAACAAAAAAAATCAAAATTAAAGCACATATTGATTAATATTTGTCAAAAGCACCGTTGAAATGTCAAATATTGTCAATTCTAGTCCGACATTGTACACTTTAGAGTTGTAGATTTTTTTAGGTTATGTTACCGCAACAAATTATTTTTAACAATAATTATTTTTCCCGAAAAAACAGTATTAATATATTTTATAATAAATCTCTAGTGTATTGCTCATGTGTTATTATTTTTATTTATTATATAAATTGTTATTAACTATCTGTATTTATTAAAGCAATGAGTAATAAAAATGTAGGCATAGTAATAAATAAAACTTTAAATCTCGACAGAATTATTTGAATGTAATAAAATTTTAACGTGCGCTCTATGTACCATATTAATGTCAAACTCTGAAATATATTATATCTGTATCTAATAAATGTTACACTTTAATCCAGTGCTATAATACTGTCTATTTCTTCATAAGCCGCCATTTTATTTGTTGTACCGACTGAAGTTAGCTGACAGCTGTCAAATTTAAAAACTTTTAAAAATTCCCACTAATTATTTTATTTAATTTTTAAATATATAATTTTTTTATTAAAATTTTTAAATAATTTTATTGCAATAAAATTATTAGAAAAAAAAATTTTAACGTCAGTTAACTTCAGTGTCTTTTTTATTTATAATACTGAAGTTAGCTAACAGCTGTCAAATTTTATAACATCAAAGTTAGCTGTCAATAATTTTTTTATTTTGTTTAACCAAAAAATTTGTTCAAAAAAATTATTTTTAAAAAATTGCATTTTTTAATTTATTAATTTTTACAAGTCCATTTTTTTAATAATTTTTTTGCTATAATTTATTTATTAAAAAAAATTAAAACAACTGTGAAGTGATAACTAAATTTAATGTCATTAATTTTTTAAATTTAAAAAAAGAATCACTAATAAAAAAATACTTAAAATATTTTTTTTTTGTAATTTTTAAATCTAGAATTTTTTTAATAATTTTATTGCAATAAAATTATTAAAAAAAAAATTTTTAATGTCGGTTAACTTCAGCGTCTTTTTTATTTATGATACTGAAGTTAGCTAACAGCTGTTGAATTTAAAAATTCTTAAGAAGATCGAGGCAAAAAATAAAAACATAAAAATATTTTTAATGTCTGCCATTTTTGTTTATTAATTTAATTTATTTAATAAATTTTTTTAAAATTAATTAGGGTGAAACAAAACGTGTGTACGTTACTGGTTATAATTATGACATTTCAGTCCAACGTGATATCGAGAATCAGCTGATTGTGTTTGTCTTCCCCAATAACAATTAATTTTAGAATAAAAAATATTTTAAATAAATTTTAACAATGAATTTTAATTAAGTACCTGTCAAAATATTCTAAAGTGCCAAAAAATTACGTAAGTATTTTTGACAATTATTAATTAATAAAATAAACAATTACTTGAGTGTAAAAATAAAAAAATTTTTTTTTTTAGGATTATGGAGTTTACCAGGAGCTTTTGGGTGCAAAGTTGCAGCGCAGGAAGACGAGGAGTGTGTTCAACAGTAATAATCCTTGGATTACTGATAAGCTCGGCATTGCTGGCGTACACCGCGTTCGGACCCAAGAAAGACAATCGTTCTATCCGCCAGATAGCTATTGTAAGTTATTTTAAGCAAGTTATTTTAATTTTAATAAACTAACCTCTTTGTTGGTTAAGATTTTTAGACATGGAGATAGAAATCCAACAGAGACTTATCCGAATGATCCGTACTTGAACTACAGCTGGGAAGACGGCTGGGGAGCTTTGACCAGGGTATGTCATTGAATATTAAATAATTTTTTTTATAAATTTCCTAGAATTATAATAAATAGCAACTGACAAAAAAAAAAAAAAAAAAAAAAAAAAAAACCACGGGCTTCGAAAAAATTTTTTTCCATTGTTTCGCTGAAAAGCTTTTTTAGAAAATTTAATCCCCTTTAATTTGACGTTATCAAATAGCCTGTACGATGATTTGCCGCGGAGTTATCGTCAGTCAAAGCAAAAAAGTACTTTTTCACTTTGACAATCAATAACTCTGGAAATAATTATCGTATAGGAAATCGAAGGACGGTTTTTAAAACTACACGATATTCTCTATAAGATACCGTGAATAGCTTTTGTCAAAAAAATTTTTTTTCAATTGAAAACTTTAACTGAAAAAACGACAAAAATTCGCATAATTAAGGATATTTGGATAAAATGGATGAACAAAGGATTAAGTCGGTAATTTTTCAACCTCCAAGTGTCCCCTAAAATCCCTGAAAAATTCAAAGCGCTGCGATTTTTTTTTCACAGTGCCCCGAAGCTTCAAATTCTTTGTTTTTGCAAAAATCACCATTATGAGCAATTTTTCGATTTTTATTAATTTCTTCAATGAAAAAAATTTTTTTTTCTCAGAAAATCAGTGTCATTAATTATTTATGATGATTAGGAAGGCATGATGCAGCTATACGAACTTGGAGATTGGATAAGATCAGAGTACGACCTGATAATTGGTGCAAAATATGACTCTTCATCAGCTTTCATCCGCAGCAGCTACGCAGACCGCTGTATAATGTCTGCTCAAGCTCTCCTGGCAGCTCTGTACCGTCCCGAGCCAGGGGATAATTTTATTGAAGACTTGGCTTGGCGACCAGTGCCTGTACATTCCATTCCTAGGGATTTTGATAAGGTAGATTTAATTTTAACTAAATTATAAAATTTTAATAAGCATTTTTTTAAACAAAAATTTGTTTCAGTTAATTACTGTGAAGTATCGGTGCCCGAAATTAGAGTACGCGTTGAAAGAGGCGTATGCTAATGAATCTATTAAAACTGGAAAACAAATGGCTTCTTATTTCAATGAATTGTCTTATTATACTGGGAAGAAAATATCAACTATCACGGATGTTGAGTTTTTGTACAATACTCTTGAAATTGAGGTCAGAAATTTTTGTTTTGGGTATGTTTTTGATTCTGAGAGACATATTTGATTAGTTTTTATAATTTTATTATAAATTTGAGCAATTTAAAAATTAGAAAAAATTTTTTAGATATAAAAACTACAAAAATAATCAATTGTCTCTCAATTTTATCATTTAAATTCTATTAAAATAAATATTTAAAATTATTAAAAAGGCAAATCATGGATTAGAGTTACCAGAGTGGACTAAAAAATTCTACAATGAAGAAATGAGAAGAATAGCAGCACGTTCATTAGCTCTCTTCACGAGCAATACCTTACAACAGCGCCTCCGCGGTGGTAATTATTTTTATTACTTACTACAATTATTTTATTAATTTAAAAATTGATAAATAATTTATTACAGGACCATTATTGAAGGAAATAACCAACAACATGATGTCTGCGCGAAATGGCCACGATAAGATAAAATTATATTTGTACTCGGCACATGATATTACCCTGGTTAACGTTTTACGCGCTATGGGATTTACTAATGAATTATTCAAGCCAGATTATGGCGCGGCGTTAATTTTTGAGCTCGTTCTCTCAGAGTATGTCGAAGAAAATAATCTCGAACTCAATGTCAAAGTAATTTCATTTTTTTGTTTATCTTTGTCTTTAATATCATAAATATTTATCATCTATTGTGTTTTTAGGTTAAATATTTGAACAATACTGAAATTTATGAACCGACGTCGTTAGACATACCTCACTGCAAAGAGCCGTGTAAATTAGTGGATTTATTACGGGTTTGGAAAGATGTTTTGCCCGTCGACTGGGATTCCGAGTGTGTTAATTAATTAATTAATTGAACAATATTTTTTTATGAAACCGAAGCTAGCCAACAGCTGTCATTTTTGGGAATTTTAAAACAGAAGAAATTACTAATCTGGAAAAATTTTTTTTTCAGCTGATTTTTGTATTATATTGAAGTCAGCTGACTGTTTTTAATTTTTTTTAAATCAATTACAATTGAAAAAAAAAACTTTAAAAAATTTCCAGTAATTATTTTCAAATCTAGAATTTTTAATTAAATTTTTTGTCACAATAAATTCATTGAAAAAAATTTTATAACTTCACAAAACTGAAGTTAGTGAACAGCTGTCATTAAACTTTCAAAAATAATTTTTTGACTAAAATTGAAATTTTTTTCATTAACTTATTTATAATAATAAAATTAGCTGACGTTTTTAATAATTAAATTAGAACAAAAAAATATTTTTAAAAAATTGCATGTGCAATTTAAAAAATTTTCTACACGTGAAATTTTTTCTTTTATTTTTTTAAAAATAATTTTTCAATAAAAAAATATTCTAAAAATTTTTAAATGTCAGCTAATTTAATTTTAATAATAATAAATTTATTTATAAAAAATTCTAAGAATTATAATATTCCGGTTAACTTCAGTGTCATAATAATTATAATTTGAATTTTATTAATATTATTATTGGAGAGTTAAAAAGTTTTTGAACATTCCCGATCTCATTGTTTATAATTGTAAATATTTTAATTATAAAAATAAATGAAATAATATTTTTATAATGACCTGAAATAAGTTTCATAAGGTAAAAAAAAAAAATTGTTAAACTTCTGTATTCATATTATTATATTTTTTAATATTTTTAATATTTTTACAAACATGATTAACGGGCGTAAATTACACAATGGTAGAAAAAAAAGAAATAATGAGTGTCTATTGATTAAAAGCTTACGCTGTTGGATTATTGACTTTTGGAGTTGTTTTATCAAGCGATTTAAAAGTTTACTCACTGATAATCCGGCGGGTGTGTCAACAACAAACTCTAAGCAAGTTTTATATTTTTATTTTTCATTATACAAACACTGTTTTATTAACTTAATAATTCTTTTAGAATAAAATCTCAGGAGAAATTAATCGAATTTAATCCACGGGAAGACACGTGCTTAAGAAGAAGAAAACGAAGAAAATTGAAAAATTATCAAGCTAAAATAGTTGACAAATATCAGGAGACTGTTGTCACTATTTCTCATCGCAGTGATACCGATTTCTCAAAACTTAAAGAAGATAAATTTTTTCCGAAGCAAGATAGTGAATTTATTGGGAAAATTCCGAGGATTAAATCAGCTGACAAGAAATTGGAAAATAAATCTGAGTCACTTTATAATTTAGAAAAACGCAAGTACTCTAATGCCAACACTGTTGAAGTTAAATGGCTTCCGGGGCCTTTTTTTGACCGATCTCAGTCAGAGTCTAATTTTTCGATCAGAAATTTTGAAGAGTTGAAGAAAATTAATGAAATTAATAAATTAAATAAATTAATTAAGAGACGCAGAGTCTCAAAAATTCCTAGATTGAAAAAAAATGAAGTAGCTTGTCTAAAATATAGTAATTAATTATGAAAATAACAGCTGACAATTTCTAGAATTTTTTTTTATTGAAAAAATTATTAAAAAAATTTTTTTTTAAAATTGCACATGTAGAAAATTTTAAAAACTATGCGTGCAATTTTTTAAAAATATTTTTTTATTGTTAATTCAATTAATAAAAAAAAAAATAAAAATTTTCTCTCGGCTAATTTTAGTTTCATAATTAATTTTATATTAAAATTAAATTAGCAATCTTGAAATTTTTAGAATTTTTTTTTATTGAAAAAATTATTAAAAAAAATTTTTTTTAAAATTGCACATGTAGAAAATTTTAAAAACTATGCGTGCAATTTTTTAAAAATATTTTTTTATTGTTAATTCAATTAATAAAAAAAAAAAAAAAAAATCTTGAAAATTTTAGAATTTTTTTTTATTCAAAAAATTAAAAAAAAAAAAAATTTCACATGTAGAAAATTTGAAAAATTATGCGTGCAATTTTTTTTAAGTTCATTTTTACTTGAAATTAAATTAAAAAAAAAAAAAAATAGAAAATTTTTGCTAATTTTAGTATTACAATTTTATTCAATTAAAAATATCTATAAATTGAATTGAAGAATTACGCAACTGTTCAGGTGTATCCATTATATTTCCTTTTTAGTGTCTATAAACCGAAATGTGTTACACATGTGTAATTTATGCAATATATACAAATCCCTCAAGTTCATATTAATTTATACGTTTCCGCTTGAACCATTTATACAACCGCAAAAATTGTAAATCGAGGACAAGTCATTATTATGCAATTTGATGGATTATAAATATTATTTTTTATAAATTTATTCTGTCGAAAAAAATTTTTTATTCTCTTAATAATAAAGATTTTAGAAGAAATAAATTTTTTAATTTAATTAAATTTAAATTTCAATAAAAATTTTTTTTCAATTATTAAATTGCATAATTTTTAGAAAATAAATAAAAATCTGTTAAATTTTTAATGTAAAAATTCAATTTTTCAAATTTATAAAAATTTTTCAATTTTTTAATTCTTAATTTTTTATTTTTATTAATTTAATTAATTAAAAAAAAATGTCTTAATTTAAATTCATAAAAATTGTAAATTTAAAAAAATTTGAATTTAGCGCCAAATTTAAAAAAAATCCAGGGGGCGGTAAACGAAAGTGACAGCCCTGGGAAAGATTTTTTTTTAATTTGTTGACTCATTACTGAAGTAATCGAGTGAGAGTAACCAGTGACGGGCGACAAAAAGAGAGAAAAAATATATATATATATATATACAATACATACTTATATATAAATTATAAATGTATTGAAAAGCATCAAGTGGAGTCGTGGAGTGACAAAGTAGTCTTTAGTCTGGTACACTTTGGAGTATAGTACAATTACTCACAGACTTTTTTATTATTTCTGTGAAATTTCCGTAACATAGACTAACAGAAGCGGTCATAGATACTCCCAGTCCCAGTGAATGGTAACGATTGTGAAGGATACTTAAAATATAGTGCACTGCGATAGAACAGTTCGTGATAAATAATAAAATAATATCAGAAAGTTTTTTTAATTCGCCTACTTTTTATAAAATTTATAAAATTTATAAAAATTATCAAAGTGACCGGAATATATTTTTTAATTTAATCAAACTAGAGTTTTAATGACTCAGTAAATAAATTAAAAAAATTTAATTTTTGTGTTGAAGGTTAGTTGGAAAATTTTAATTCAACTATTATTATAATTACTTTTTTATATCTTTAGGTTACTTTATTGAGATTGATTGTAAGTATGTGACGTGGCTGAGGATTTTATCTGATAATTTTATTGAAATTAGATTTATTATTATAGTGATAATTTTAAAGGCTGAGATTTTGAGTGTTAATTTTATTTGTTTTATTAATTTTAATTATTAAACTTATAAATCAGCTGTCACAAAAAAAATTATTTATTTTTTTAAAAATTCAGATAAATGTAAAATTTATCAGTTTAATTATCATTTTTTGTCAAGTTTCATTTCCTTTAAAAAAAATAAAATTAGCAGATAATTTATAGATTTTTTTCTTCAAAAATTTATTTTTAAAAAAATTTCACAGAAGATTTAAAAAATTGTGAATATAATTTAATAAAAAATTTTTTTTTTCATTTTAATTAATTATAATACTGATTTTTTTTAAACAAATAAATTTTATTTAAAAAATTTTTTAAAAGCTCAAAAAAATTTTTAGTTTATTTTAAAATAAAAATTATAAAAATTGCCAAGAATCTGCTAAATTTCAGTGTCATAATTAAATGACATCTGATAATTTTAATAAATAAATTACAGCAAAAAAAGGTTTAATTAAGAAAATTCTATTTTTAGAAGCTTAAAAAAATTTCAATAATTTTTTAAAAATAATTTTTGAGTTTATTATTTAATAAAAATTAAAAAATTGTAAAGTGTCTGCTAAAATTGAATGTCATAATTAAACTAAGAGACATCTGATAATTTTAATAATTTTTTTAATAAATAAATTGCATCAAAAAAAAATTTAATTAAAAAAATTCTATTTTTAGAAGCTTAAAAAAATTTTAATAATTTTTGAGTTTTTTTTTTTTTTTTAATAAAAATTAAAAAAATGTCAAGTGTCTGCTAAATTTCAATAGTGAAATTAAGTGACACCTGATAATTTTAATAAATAAATTACAGCAAAAAATTAAATTTTTAAAAGCTTCAAAAAATTTTTTTAAATAATTTTCTGCTGATTTAACTAAATAATTACCAAAAAAAAATTTTTTTTTTTTTTTTTCAATTTTTATTATTAAAATTACAGTTACAAAAAACCCGATCAAAATGTTCAGCTGGTTAACCCGAGAAGGCAACGACAAGCAAGACCTGTTCGACAGTGTAACCCAAGGCCTGAACCAAATCTACAAAACCAAACTCTTACCCCTGGAGCAGCACTACCAGTTCCATGACTTCCACTCTCCTCAACTGGACGACCCCGACTTCCACGCGAAGCCGATGATCCTGCTAGTGGGTCAATATTCAACGGGAAAAACGACGTTCATAAAGTATTTACTGGAGCGTGATTTTCCGGGTATCAGGATCGGACCCGAGCCGACGACAGATCGGTTTATAGCGGTGATGTACGACCAGAAAGAAGGAGTGATTCCGGGTAACGCTTTAGTGGTGGATCCCTCGAAGCAGTTCCGTCCACTGGCTAAGTTCGGGAACGCGTTTTTAAACAGACTGCAGTGTTCAACCTTGCCATCACCGGTTTTAAAAGGAATCTCAATCGTGGACACTCCTGGAATTTTATCCGGAGAAAAGCAGAGAGTCGACAGAGGCTACGACTTCACTGGAGTCCTGGAGTGGTTCGCTGAGCGCGTGGACAGGATAATTTTGCTGTTTGACGCCCACAAGCTGGACATCTCCGACGAGTTCCGGAGGTCTATTGAAGCCCTGCGGGGCCACGATGACAAAATCCGCATTGTTTTGAACAAAGCGGACATGATTGACCACCAACAGCTGATGCGAGTCTACGGAGCGCTCATGTGGTCCCTGGGGAAGGTCCTACAGACTCCTGAAGTCGCTAGGGTCTACATTGGCTCCTTCTGGGACCAGCCTCTCAGGTACGACGTCAACAGGCGGCTCTTTGAAGCCGAGGAGCAGGATTTGTTCAAAGACATGCAGTCTCTTCCGAAAAATGCCACGCTTAGGAAGCTCAATGACTTGATCAAGCGAGCTAGGCTGGCTAAAGTTCACGCTTACATCATCAGCGCTCTCAAAAAAGACATGCCCTCTGTTTTTGGAAAAGATAATAAAAAAAAAGAGCTGATTAAAAATCTGGGGAATATTTATGATCAGATTCAAAGAGAACATCAAATTTCTCCTGGAGATTTTCCTGATCTTAAAAAAATGCAGGAGGCGTTGGTTAATCATGATTTTACTAAGTTTAATCCGCTTAAGCCGAGATTGTTGGAGATTGTTGATAAAATGCTCGCGGAGGACATTGCTAAGCTGATGGCGATGATTCCGCATGAAGATGTTTCAACTACTGTTGAACCTTTAATTAAAGGTATTCATTTATTAATTAAAAAAAATTTTTTTTTTATAATTTAGTAAATAAAATTGAAATTTTATTTAATTTTTAAATATTTAAAATTTTTTATGACATTAGAAATTTTTTAAATCAATTTAAAAAATAATTTAATGCCAAAAATTAATTTTTTTTATTTTATTTAAATTTTATAAATTAATATTAAAATTAAAATTTTATTTAAATTTTAAATATTAAAATTTTTTTAAATAAATTTAAAAAATAATAAGTATCAAAAAAAAAAATAATGCCAAAAATTAATTTTTTATTTTCATTTAAATTTTATAAATTAATAAAATTTTATTTTATTTCAGGAGGCGCATTTGAGGGCGTTGAGGATCAAACAAGTCCCTTTGGGTACAAACGAGGTGAGGGAGTTGATGCTGGGTCTGGTGAGCCTGAATGGATTGTTAATAAAGAGCGCTATAAATACGACTCGCTTTTTGAAAGCTTAGGGCCTACTGATGGAAAAATAACTGGCTCAGGTAATAATTTAATTTTAATTTTAATTTATGATTTATAATTTATAAATTTTAATAAAAAAAAAATTATTTTTTAGTTGCCAAAGCCGAAATGGTAAAATCAAAATTACCAAACAGCGTACTGGGAAAAATCTGGAAGCTCGCAGACGTCGACAAAGACGGTCAATTAGACGCCGAAGAGTTTGCTCTGGCAATGCATTTAATAAACGTTAAATTAGACAATTACGATCTACCGACCACACTCCCCGAACACTTGGTACCTCCCTCCAAGAGAACGTGGAATGAAGCACATTAAAATATTTATTTATTATTATTAATTATTAAATTTTTATAACTCTAAAAATTTATTAGAAAAATCACATTCAAATTACACCATTGATTATTTATTTAATAAATGAAATATATTTATTTATAAATTAGGGTGGCGCAAAAAAACCGAATTTTTTTTTTTTAATTTAAATTAAAGAAAAAAAAATTCAATTTTTGACGATTTTTAAAATTCAAAAAAAATTGGAGCAACTTCATAAAAATTTTTTTTTGAGCTGTCCTTTGAAGAGGGGGCTTTTAAAAAATAAAAATTATGAGAAAAAAAAATAAAAAAAAAAAAATTCAATTTTTGACGATTTAAAAAATTTTAAAAAATTTGGAGCGACCTCTTAAAAATTTTTTTTTGAGCTGTTTTTTAGAGAGAGGGCTCTTAAAACATCAAAAATTAAAATTTTTTTACTTAAGACTCAAAAAAAAAAAAATTTGTCGGTTTTTTTGCGCCATTCTAATTTATAAATATATTTTTAATCGAGACGCATTTAAATATATTTTTAAAAAGCTGTATAGAAATTTACATCTGTAAATAATAGACTTTAATTGCATAATTACAAAAAATGAATGCACAATTGCTTAACTTATTTATTTTTTTTTTTTAAACAATATGTGCAATTAAATACAAAGTTATTTTTAAATAAAAAAAAAAAAAAAGACCAATTTATTTTTAAAATAAAATTTTTTTTAAACTGTATATTTATTAAAATTATAATAATGTATATTTATATTCAAATAACCGATATAATTATATAAAATATAAATATATATAAAAAATAAAATAAAATTTTTTGCTACAATTGTACTAAAGGAATTGATCATTTGATAAGTTTTGTAATAAAATTTTTACTCTGTCAAAATTTGAACAAAACTTTTGTAAATTTAAAAATTAATCTTAACAATTAAATTTTGGAATAAAAAATTGTAAGACTGTTTAATAATTGGATTTTTTGAGCAAATAAAAACAAATATCTCCGTAATAATTGTGTTTATTGTAAAAAAAATCATCCTACAGTTCATCGTGTAATTTAGAATTTTTATTTATCAAATTTAAAATACTATTTTTAATATCCTGAGCGTTTTGGGAGGTAATTTCAATGCCACTCCGTTTATTTTTAGAACTATAGAGCATCAAAGTGGGATACGCTTGGATCCCGAGTTGATTGCACTCGGCTCCGAAAGTATCGCAGTTGAACTTTCCGAACCCGATGGAATTGTTGCTGAGCAATTGGGCAGCTATGACAAATTGAGGCTCCAATTTTTGGCAGTGGCCGCACCAAGGCGCGTAGAAGTCTATCAGCCAGTAGTCTTTTTTGTTTTTACTTTTGCTTTTGCTGTCGAATATTTTCTTGCGCAATTTTTCCTCGTCAAAAGTCTTTATTCTCGTGGGGAAGAAGCTTGTGATCCATTGCATTAGCGATGTTGAATCTCGTTGGCCATTAAACATCCTTAAAATTAAAAAAAAAAAAAAAATAAAATTTTTCAGTATAATTGAGAAATTAACTTGTATCTTGGAAACTATTGACATTTTTAAAGATATAAACTCATCCCGATGTTACACTCATCGAGACCTTTCATTTGAGTACTCACATCAATTTTTCAGGATATTTGAAAAAAAAATTTAAAAAAAAAAAAATTTTTGAAAAAAAAATTTAAAAAATTTTTTTTTTCAAATTTCTTGAAAAATTAATCTCTTTGATTGGAAAAATAAAGATTTTTGAGAAAAAAAAATTTTTTTCATTGAAGAAATGAATAAAAATCGAAAAATTGCTCATAATGGTGATTTTTGCAAAAACAAAGATTTTAAAGCTTCGGGGCACTATGAAAAAAAAATCGCAGCGCTTTGAATTTTTCAGGGATTTTAGGGGTCACTTGAAGGTTGAAAAATTACTGACTTAATCCTTTGTTCATCCATTTTATCCAAATATCCTTAATTATGCGAATTTTTGTCGTTTTTTCAGTTAAAGTTTTCAATTTAAAAAAAATTTTTTTGACAAAAGCTATTCACGGTATCTTATAGAGAATATTGTGTAGTTTTCAAAACCGTCCTTCGATTTCCTATACGATCATTATTTCCAGAGTTATTGATTGTCAAAGTGAAAAAGTACTTTTTTGCTTTGACTGACGATAACTCCGCGGCAAATCATCGTACAGGCTTTTTAATTACGTCAAATTGAAGAGCATTAAATTTTCTAAAACAGCTTTTCAGCGAAACAATGGAAAAAAATTTTTTTGAAGCCCGTAGATTTTTTTTAAGACGAGAAAAAATTTGGAAAATTTTTTTTTTGTAGTTTTCTTAGGATTTCTCCAGACCCGAATATGATAAAAAATTTTCATGGTCATATTTGAAAACTAGACACTTGGAGCTTTTTTTTGCTGTACGATCATTTTTCTCGGAGTTACAGCTCGTTGAAAATCTCCCAAAAATTTCGAATTTTTTTATATCCCTTAATTTTTGTGACTAGTCTTTATAATAACAATTTAGTTATTATAAATTCCAAAAATTGACAGATAAATTAAAAAAATTTATCATACTTACGCAACTCGATTCAATCCAATGCTACCAAACGGATAAAGCCTGATAGTAGGATAGCTACGCACACCCAGTTCGCGGCACAGTTCTCCATTAGCATCACAGTCAACACTCGCGACCTTGACATTATCTAATAAATGCAAATTCTTGGCAACAATCGTCCACTCAGGAGCTAGTTGCTGACAGGGTCCACACCAAGGTGCAAAGTAATCAATTACCCACAGTGTTTCGTCATCCTTCTTACCCACGGTTTTATAAAAATTGTTTTTATTCAATTTTATCACTGAAAAGATCATTGTTTAAAAATAATGATAAAAATGTATAATTAAAAAAATAATTACCAGTGGGATTAACAACTTCGTTTAAAAAGTCAATTATCCCGGCGGCAGTCTTTTGATTGTTAAACTGTGTCGTCGTGGTGCCGTTTATCAACATTGCTGTTGGGTACGATCGTATGTTGTACTGTCTGCAGATCTCAGCGTGGGCTGTACAGTCAATAGTGCCAAATTGCACGACTGATTTTTTAAATTGCATGGAAGCTTTACGGAGTTCTGGCAAAAATTGCATGCATGGTGGACACCATGGCGCGTACCAATCCAAAAACCAAACTTCTTTGCCTAAAATTTAATTATTAATTTATTTTAAATTTTTAAATTGTGAAAAATAAATTTATTTACCATTTTTCCTCTTAAGAATAGAAATAATTTTTTCAGCACTCAGTGCAGCGACATTCTGAGCTTTGATACTGTTCTCAGCAAACTTGGCGACGTCATTGAGAGTAGTTTTACCGTGACTCAATTCAAAAGCTCCTCCAGGCTTTAAAACACCCCACATTGGGTATCTGTTGATGTTAAGATTAGAGCAGAGCGAGTTGTATTTTCCGCAATTTATTTTTCCTAAATTAACATCGGTTATAATACTCGGGAGTTTTTTCAGTTGTAAATCTAAATCAGTTGCATGTCCGATGTAAAAACACACCAACCACCCGTTTTCATTTTCATTTTCTTCTAAATTTTTTTTAATATCCTAAAAATATAAATTTTATTTTTTTAAATCTTTAATTAAAATTCATTTTTATTTTCTTACGTTAAAATAATCCTGAGAAATTTCTTGAGGCTCCGGCAATTCATCCAAAATATCATGGACAAATTCATCAATACTACTCAAATCATTAAAAAGTATTAAATTTTTTTTATCATTATTTTTTACATTATTTATAAATACTGCTCCAGTAGTCGACATTAATTTTTCACAATTATTATTACAATCAACAATACCTGTGTCAATAATATTTTCCTAGAAATTAAAAATAAGAAAATTAATAAATTAAATAAATTTTAAAAAAATTACAATAAAATTTTTTTTAATTATAAAAAATATTTTACTTATTTATTTTATTATAATTCTATAATTAAATAAAAATTTTTTTAAAAATACTCACAAACATAGCAGTTATCTTCAACTGATCATCATAATCAAAACAATTGCGATTTATACCACAAGTAAATACCAACAGTGGTTTATCATTTTTGTAGTAATCATTATTTTTACTGTCCAGTAATTTAATCAATTGTTTCCACTTGGAAGCTGATAACGTTTGGACACTCACGTCAAGTCTCTCCATAATAAACTCTGATAATTTATCATAAGTTTTCTGGTAACCATACCTCGTTCCATGTTGAGAATTCTGCAACAATTATTATTAATTTTTTTTTCTAGATAGAATTTTTTTTTTTTTTTTTTTACAATTAAGGTAAAAGCCCCAATTATTGACACCCTAAATTATTTTTAAATATATTAATTATCTGTAATATAAATTTTTATTAAATTCTAATTAATTAAAAAAAATTTTAGTGTCAATAATTGGGGCTTTTACTTTAATTTTTTTTTTTTTGTACCTTGGGATAATACAATAATGTAGGATAAGCTTGAATATTAAGTCTTCGGCACAATCTCCAGTCATCTTCGCAATTGACAGCACCAACACGAATAATACCTTCAAAATCTTTGGCAATTCTTCGCCAATCTGGAGCCAAGTGATGACAGTGACTGCACATTGGCGAGTAAAAATTAATCATCCAGATTTTTTCACTATTTACCACGTTGTCATCTTAAAAAAAAATAAAAGGCTAGTTAAAAAAAAGTCTAAAAATAATTTAAGAGATAAAAATTTAATTGGTTTATTTTTACCGTAGTCATTAGTGTTCAATGTCACGACTTGTGGGTCATCATCGTAAATTCCGAAATTATCTTGGTAATAACTATAAGAGTGATAATTTTGGCGTTGAAATTGATCATTGTTGAGACCTTCTTCACCGTACAAATCATATTTTTTTCTTAATTCTGGATCCTTTAGTACTTCGTATGCTGTTGTATATTTTAAAAATTTTGAATGGGCTTCTGGATCATCCTAAAATAATTTATTTTCTATAAATAAAAATTTTAAAAACAGCTGATTTGAAAATACAATTATTTTTATCTGCTATAATGAAATGAAATATAAAAATACTTACAGGATTTTTATCAGGATGAGAATTGACAGCTATTCTTTTAAATGCTTGTCTTATTTCTTTTTCATTAGCCGTCCTTTTTAGTCCCAGTAGTTCATAATAATCATCACAAAAACTCCGGTTTAATATCAAGAGCAGTAACAATATAATTTGACGCAGCCTTAAAATAATTATTATAAAAATTATTGTAATAAAAATTAAATTAAATTAAATTAATAAAAATTTTATAATAATAAAATTAGCCGCCATTTTTTTTTTTAATAATTAAATTAGAACAAAAAAATATTTTTAAAAAATTGCATGTGTAATTTTAAAAATTTTATAACAAATAAATAATGGCAAAAAAAAAATGACATCTAGAAATTAAAAAAAAATAAAAAATGCAATTTTTTAAAAATTATTTTTTTGTTAAATAATATTAAAAAATTAACAGCTGACTGCTAACTTCAGTATTAAATAATAATTATAATTAATTAAAATAATAAAATGTACTTACATTTTAGTAACTCCTAGATTTAACACGTATCAAGTTTTTTAATTGTCTAAACTTGTTCTCCTCTTATTGAGCGATTTATACTAAAGATAACTACTCAGAGTTGTCATAAAAATAAAAATACCGCCTACTGTTTTTAAAACTTTAGAAACTTACACATTTCCTTTTAAGTAATTAATAATTTCAACAAATACATATCATACACGTATTTCCTCTCTTATTCGAAAAATAACAATCACCATTATTATTATCATAATAATAACAATGGCGGATTAATTTTGGAGTTTTTTTTGGCCGCAGTGGCGCTGTCTGTCAACATGCTGAAACGCGCGTTATTTAAAATAAAGAAAGAATTTTAGAATTTACTTGCCGCGCCACCTTGCGGAGAAAATATAAAACATTTAATCTCTGACAACTGAAATAAATAACAGTGTTGAAGTAACAGCTGATTGTGACAGATGGTTTTGTTTTTAATAAATAATAATAAAATAAAAATAAATAATTAGTTGCAAGAATAGTTTATTCATTATTTAATCAGTGTTTAATTAATGTAATCAACAATGGATGACATTAATGATAAATTTTCATATGTTTATAGTTCATCATTAGACACAAGGATACAAATAAAAATGTAAGAATTATAAAATTATTTTTTTTATATTTTATGACAATAAAATCAGCTGACATTTTATAAATTTTTATAATAATTTAATTATTGTAAAAAAATAAGATATTTATTTATTGTTTTATAGCAATTAAATTAATCATAAAAAATTAACAGTTGTCAGCTAACTTCAGCTTTATGTAAAATTAATATCAATAAAAATTTAGCAAAAAAATTTAAAAGTAATTATTAGTGTAAATTTTTTTAAGCATTTTTATTAGAATTTTGTTATAAAAATTGAAAAAAATTGTCAGCTGATTTCAGTCAAAAAAAAAATTTCACTTGAAATAAAAAAAAAAAAAAAAAAATTTTTTTTAATTTTGTTTTTATCATAATTAATTAAAAAAAAATTAATCAGCTGATTTCAAATAAATTACTTAATTTTTTAATAATAAATTAATATGTCAACATATGGTTAATCAGCTTTATTAACTGTTAATAAATTATTTTTTCACAGGATTTAATAAATATTTATTAACAGTTAATAAATATTTTTTAACTATTAATAAATTTATTTTCCTCCCAAATAAATATTAATTGAATGTTAAAAAATATTATAAAAATTTAATAAATTAAATAATTGTCTTAAAATAAATTAAATAATTTATATTTTTTTCAGAGGAACATTGGAAGGTGTAAGACAACGCCCAGAGTATGACAAATTATTATTAGACCCGATGATAAAATTTTCTGGACTGTACGGAGCAGGAGGAGGAAGAGGAGACTTGGCAGCATCCTTGCAAATCTGGGGAGGAGGTCGTCCGCTTGCACTGCCAGTTCATACAGCGTACAAACATTTTTCCGTACGCTGGAAGTAAGTTTAAATTTATCAAAAAAATATTTAATAAATATTTGATAAAAAAATTGAGCTGTCATTAATAAAAATTAAAAAAAAAAAAAAATAAAACAGCTGGAACCAATGGGTGACCCTGCCGATATCGTACTCAGACTTGCCGCGAGACGCGCAATTGGCAATAACAATCTACGATTGCGCTGGCCCGGGTCGACAGATAGCCGTCGGGGGTACGACGATATCCCTCTTTGGAAAGCACGGAGTCTTCCGCCAGGGAATGCTGGACTTAAGAGTCTGGCCGAACGTCGAGGCTGACGGATCAGTCCCCACGACTACTCAAGGAAAAGCACGAGATGCGGGGAAGGAACAGATGCAAAGACTCGCCAAGCTCGCTAAGAAACGCCGCAATGGACAGATGCCGCGTGTCGACTGGCTGGATCGCTTGGCGTTCCGCGAGATTGAAGTGATCAATGAGCGCGAGAAGAGAGAGTCTAATTACTTGTATCTCACTGTAGAATTTCCTGAGGTTACTATGGACGGGTTGCCTTATTCTATTGTTTACTATGAGAAAGATGGAGATGAAGTTGTTCAGCATCGAGCTCAGCCGGATGTTGTTACCATTCCGGATTATGAAATTCTCGCGGAAAATCTTGTAGAAGCTAAACATCACAAGCTTGCGCGTAGTTTGCGCAGTGGTGGCAATACTAGAGAAGTTAAACCTACTTCTAGTGTTCGGGATGCCTTGAATACTATTTTAGGTAATAAATTAATATATTAATAAAAAAATTACTTTAAAATATTGATAAAAAAATTACTTTAAAATATTAATAATAAAATTAATTTTAGGATATCCACCTACGACTGCACTAACA
This sequence comes from Cotesia vestalis, assembly GCA_000956155.1. Classification (NCBI taxonomy): domain Eukaryota; kingdom Metazoa; phylum Arthropoda; class Insecta; order Hymenoptera; family Braconidae; genus Cotesia; species Cotesia vestalis. Next base: position 37,408 of record JZSA01002817.1, on the reverse strand, counting down.
ACAGAGGAGCAAGATTTAATCTGGAAGTTCCGGTACTACTTATCAACCCAAAAAAAAGCATTGACCAAATTTGTCAAGTGTGTAAACTGGAAAGTAGCCGGTGAGGAGCGTCAAGCATTAGAAATGCTCGCCAGTTGGAGTCCTCCGGACCCAGAAGACGCTCTGGAGCTTCTCGGACCAGCCTTTACTCATCCAGCAGTCAGAAGATACGCGATAGCTAGATTAAACCAAGCAAATGATGATGATCTGATGCTCTATCTTCTGCAGCTGGTTCAGGCGTTGAAGTACGAGAATTTTGAGAGTATAAAAGCGGCTAATCTGAAAATTGTTCGCGAGAGTGAAAAAATTGAGAGGATGGATAAACCTGAGCACTCAAATAATTCTATGTCAACGGTAGATTTTTTTTAAATTAATTCTATAATTTATTTTTATTCAATTTTTAATTTAATTAATTTATTTTTAACTTGTTTTTATTTAATTAATTAATTTATTTAATTTTTAAGTTGTTTTTTTTTAATTAATTTAATTCATTAATTTATTTAATTGATTTTTGTTCAATTTTTAATTTAATTAATTAATTTGTTTTTTTTTTTTTTTAATTAATTTATTTTTATTAAATTCTTAATTTGTTTTCATTTAATTAATTAAATTAATTATTTTATTTATTTAATTTTTAATTTATTTTTTTTTAAATTAATTTTTATTTAATTATTTAAATCAATTAATTTAATTATAACTAATTAAAATTTTTTTTTTAGTCCAGTGAATCAGAAACAAACCAATCATCATCTAGTCAAGAGTCTCCGATGGATCTAGCGTCATTTTTAATAACTCGAGCCTGTCAAAATTCAACACTTGCTAATTACCTATACTGGTACCTAGCAATTGAGTGCGAAGACCAACCAGACCCTGCAATAACTGTCAAACAAGACACACGGGTCAGAGAAATGTATGTCACGGTGATGAAGATGTTCTCGATGGCTCTCACTCAAGGGAATGTCATCTGGCAAAAGCGGAAAGCTTTCCTGGCCCGCCAAAAATTGTTTATTGATCAACTAGTCGCTCTGGTGAAGGTAGTGGCTCGTGAAAGTGGCAACAGGAAGCGCAAAACTGATCGTTTGAAGGCTTTGCTGTCTGAGCAAGATCAAAATTTTAAAATAAATTTTTCTAATTTTGAGCCCATACCTTTTCCGCTCGACCCGGAAATTTCTATAAAGGGAATTATTCCTGATAAGTAAGTCAATAATAAATTAATTGATTAATCATTTAATCAATTAAATATTTTTTAGAGCAAGTTTATTCAAGTCAGCGCTGATGCCATCCAAGCTGACTTTTCTTACAACGAATAACACCGAGTACATAGCGATATTTAAATATGGAGATGATTTAAGACAAGATCAATTGATTTTACAAACCATTGCACTGATGGATAAATTACTAAGAAGGGAAAATTTGGATTTAAAATTAACGCCGTATCGGTAATTAATTTAATAGATTTTTTATTTTAATTTTTTGGTTCCAGCACTTGAAAAAAAAATTAAAAAAAAAAAAATTGCTTATAATGGTAATAAATATCAATTTACAATAATTTTTTAGTGTTTTGGCGACGAGTACACGCCACGGTTTTCTACAATTTATCGAGTCAACCACAGTGGCTGAAGTATTAGCCAGCGAGGGGTCAATTTTAAGTTTCTTCCGTAAGCATCATCCATCAGAAACTGGCCCTTATGGAATCGCTCCTGAAGTTATGGACACTTACGTTCGGAGCTGTGCTGGTTATTGTATAATTACCTATGTATTAGGAGTGGGAGATCGTCATTTAGATAATTTATTGCTCACTACATCAGGTATGTTTAAAAAAATTTTTTAAAAAGTCTTGAAAAATAGAAAATAATTTTTTTTTTTTAATTTATTAAAAATTTATTAAAAATTATTTATAAATATTTAATTTAATTTTTTTTTATTTAAATATTTTATTTAATTTAATTGAATAAATATTAAATTTAATTTAAATATTTTAATAAATAAATAAATAAATAAATTTTCAGGTAAACTATTTCACATCGACTTTGGATATATTTTGGGACGTGACCCAAAACCTCTACCACCTCCTATGAAGCTCAGTAAAGAAATGGTTGAAGCAATGGGTGGTGTGGGCTCTGAACACTACCACGAGTTCAGAAAACAGTGTTACACAGCTTTTCTCCACTTACGACGTCACGCAAATTTGATTTTAAATTTGTTCTCGCTGATGGTTGATGCCAGTGTTCCTGACATCGCTCTCGAGCCTGACAAAGCTGTGAAAAAAGTCCAGGATAAATTGCGGCTGGATTTGAGCGACGAGGAAGCTGTTCACTACGTACAAAATTTACTGGACTTGTCTGTCACCGCGGTGATGGCTGCTCTGGTTGAACAATTGCATAAATTCGCTCAATATTGGCGGAAATAATTTATAAGATTTAAAAATAATCAGATGTAAAATTAAATTATTTTTATACAAAAGATTGAAAATAAATTATAATCAGGTAATTGTGATTATTATTCATTTTGCAATTTTTTTTTTTTATAAAAATGATTTTTTATTTACAGAATATTAATATAATAATTAAGAAATGACTTTTTAAAATTTTAAAAGGTCATTTAAAATTTTTAAATAAAATTTAAAAAAATAAAAATTGCCGCGCAATTTCTAAGTTATACTCAGACCAATCAGCAGAGTTTACTTTGCGCATGCGCAGAAGCAGAGAAATACCTTAAATGAAATTTTTTCCTCCAGCTGTCAAAATTTCTAATTTATAATAAATAAAAAGGTAAAAATTAATAAATTTATTAAAATTCACACTTTTTATTAAATTAATATAAGTTTGATTTTTTAGAATAATTTTTTACTGTTAAAAACGCATGAGGTAAACTTTATTTTTAGGTTAGTTTTAATAACACTAAATTTAACAGACAATTTTTTTAGAATTTTACTAAATTATTTTTAAAAAATTTCACATTTGAAAATTAAAAAATTAAAAAAAAAAAATAACAAGTGCAAATTAAAAAAAAAAAATTTTTTTTTTATTATAATTTTTATTAAAAATAAAATTGTCAGATGTCAGCTGATTTAAGTTTATTTATTTTTAAAAATCAAATTTAATTAAAAAAAATTTTTTTAGACTAGTAAAAAATTTTCTAAGATGGACACGAAGGAAAAAAGTCAAGATACTGAAGAAGTAATGGAGCCAACGGGAGAAATAGCTCCTGTTATTATCGAGGAGTTGAGTCAGGTAGATGCGCTCCGGGTTGACATCAATGAATTCGTAGAAGCGACTATCTGTCACTTGCCACCTGATGGTTCAAACAGAGACGAAGAGGATAACAACCTGGTGATAGAAACTGGAGGAGCGTCTGATGACGATGACAACCAGGCGATGACTCCAGAAGAGGAAGCTCGGATCACCAGGCAGTTTTTAAATGGTGAGATGTCTTTTTCAGACTTTTCTATGCTGATGGACAGAGGTGCTGATGGAGATCCTCAACAAGTTGCTGAGTGAGTTTTAATTATTTTTATTTTTATAAAGTAATAATTTAATTTTTCTATTAAAAAAAAATTTTTTATATTAAATTTAGCAATTATGTTAAAATTTCAATTTTATTTATCAAAAAAATTTTTTTTTGCCATAATTTGTTAAAAAATATTTTTTTTTATGATAGGAAACCATCAATGGCTAAAGAACCACCTCGAAAGCGCCGTAAAAGAAATCAAAGTCGACGTCAACAATTACCTACAGCTTTAAAAGGATTGATGGGTGAAGCTAACTTACAGTATGCACGTGGACAAAATGAAGTAGCCATCAGAATGTGTATGGAAATTATTAGGTAATTTTTATTAATATTAAAAATTAATTTTAAAATTAAAAATCATAAATAAAAAATAATAAATAAAAAATCAGAAATAAAAAATCATAAAAAAAAAAATCAGAAATAAATAACAACAAATAAAAAATCTAATTTAAAAAATCAGAAATAAAAAATCATAAAAAAAAAATCAGAAATAAAAAATAACAAATAAAAAATCATAAAAAAAAATCAGAAATAAAAAATAACAAATAAAACATAATAAAAAAAATCAAAAATAAATAACAATTAATAAAAAATAAAAATTAAAAATCAGAAATAAAAAATAGCAAATAAAAAATCATAAAAAAAATCAGAAATAAAAAATAACAAATAAAAAATAATTTTAAGAAATCAGAAAGAAATAACAATAAATAAAAAATTTAAAAATCATAAAAAAAAAATAATTTTAAAAAATCAGAAATAAATAACAATAAAAAAAAATAAAAATTAAAAAATCATAAAAAAAAATCAGAAATAAATAACAATAAAAAAATTAAAAAATAAAAAATTTAGAAATAAAAAATAATAAATATAATAAAAAAAAAAAATTAAAAAAATTTTTTTAGAGAAGTACCATCAGCACCAGAAGCTTATCAAACCTTATCAATGATCTACGAGTCGGAAGATCCGGAAAAAGCGCTTCACTTTGCATTAATAGCTGCGCATTTATCGCCAAAGGATTGCGACCAGTGGATCAACCTAGCGAACAAATCTCTGCAGAGAAGAGACATCCGCCAAGCAATGACCTGCTACACAAAAGCGATAGCATCAAACCCAAAGAACGTGTCTTTGTACGAAGCATACGCGAAGCTTCAGTTTGAGTACAACGGTGATGAAGAAGCTTACTTTAAAGCGTACAAGAAACTACTAAAAAAACTGGACACTGAAGACAACGAAGTGTTGGTGCATTACGCGAAGAAGCTGGCTAAAATGTACACGGAGAAAGAAAATTATTTAGAAGCTGCCAATGCGATGGACCAGATCTTCAGCAAGTGTCCTAGCAGAGTGACATATGACGACGTTAATATCTACGCTGAATTTTTGATAAAGCTGAAGAAGTTCCAGAGGTGCCTGGACATCTTGATAAGTCACACGGGAATTGGAGTCAAGTACAGTGACGACGAGAGGAAGCTAGTGGAGAGTTGCTGTCTTCCTGATGACACTCCGATAGACTTAAAGGTGAGGTTCATCGTCACTATGCTCGAGCTGGGGTTCACTGAGCAGGTTCTAGGTCACATGGATGCTCTGCTGGCTTATGAAGAAGCTGAGAAATTCGGAGACTTGTTCCTGGACATCGTTGATGGGCTGATGCATGTCCAGGAGTATGCTAGAGCGCTCAAGTTCTTGGAGCTGTTGATAAGGTGCAGGAATTACAGCATGCCTGCCGTTTGGTTGAGGTATGCTGAGTGTCATGTTGGATGCAAGCAGCTGAAAGAAGCGATTCTGGCTTATGAAATTGTTACCAAACTTTCCCCGGAGCTTTTTGATGCTAGGATTCAATTGGCAACCCTCTACAAGTGCTTTAAGATGTACGACTGGGCTATTAATATTTTAGAGCAAAATTGTAAGTATTTAACTTGTATCTTGTGAAATATTGACATTTTTTAAGATATAACCTCATCCCTACATTGTACTCATCGAGACCTTTCATTGGAGTACCCACATCAATTTTTCATATATTTTATATATTTATATATTCTATAAATACTATATTTATAAAATATATCAAAAATGCCATGTGCGTACTCAAATGAAAAGTCTCGATGAGCTTAACATCAGAATGAGCTTGAATCTTAAAAAATGTCAATAATTAAAAAATGACGTTTATTTTGTCAACTAATGACATTTTTAAAGATATAAACTCATCCTGATGTTACACTCATTAAGAGCTTCCATTTGAGTACCCACATCAATTTTTCATATATTTTATATATTAATATATATATCACAAATACTATATATATAAAATATATCAAAAATGCCATGTGGGTATTTAAATGAAAGCTCTCGATGAGTGTAATATCAAAATGAATTTATATCTTGAAAAATGTCAATAATTAAAAAATGACAAAATTATAATTTAATTTTTTTTAAGCAATCAAATATCAATATCGTTGAATTTTGTTTGTGGTAATGTCTCATGTAATGTTTTTACTAATCAATTTATTTTTTTAAAATTATAATCACTGATATTTACTAATTAATTTTAATTATTGGGACTTTATTTAATTTTTAAAATTTATTTTTTTTCAGTGGAAGATCCAAACCAAATAATTTACGTAGACGCATTATACATGCGTACAACCCTCCTCTACAAAGTAGAGCGCTACAACGAGTTCCTTCAATCAGCCCAAGTGCTCTTCTCTCGCCACTGCATAAAATTAAAAGAAAAAGCTCAAATAAAATGTCTAATGGCCACAACTTTAAAAACGCGAATTGAAAATCTCCAGAAGTACTGCTTGTCCTTCGGTCAGCCGCTGCAGGACACCGTACTGACCTTCCACGAGGCAAAGACTCCCCCGACGGATCAGCAGGAGTGGATGATTTTTCTTAAAGCCTGTCACGTGGCGTACAAGCTAAAAAAATTCGGAGTCCTGGAGCGAATCTGCTTCACAGGTCTTACTTCTAAAAAATTCGAGTCCCAGATCCGGGACCTTACCTGGCTGTGTCTGCTGTCTTGCATCTACAACAACGACTCCTTCAACGGGCACAACATTATCCGCGAGCTGGTGAGAGACACTCACGAGCAGAATCTCTGGAATATTTTAAATATTGTCGTTCAGAAAGCGGATGACACCAGGCACAACCGATTTATCATGAGATTGCTCGGTCGCGAGGATGCGTACTCATACTTGCACATTTTACAAGCCAATAATTGCCTCGTGTCCGGGACTTATAAGTATGCCTTGAATGATTATGTCTCGCTGTTCAAAGAGTATCCTGATCCGCTTATAGCGATGCTGATTGGTGTGACTTTTTTACAAATGGGCTGTCAGAAATTTGCTACTAAAAAACATCAGCTTGTTTCTCAAGGTTGGTTTTTAATTTTTTTTAAACAATTATTAAAAATATTAATATGACCTTGTATCTTGTGAAATATTTAAATTTTCAAAGATATAAACTCATCCCGACCTTACACTCATCGAGACCTTTCATTTGAGTACCCACATCAATTTTTCATATATTTTATATATTTACATATTTCACAAATACCATATATATAAAATATATAAAAAATGTCATGTGGGTATTCAAATGAAAGGTCTCGATGAGTTTAACATCAGAATGAGCTTGAATCTTAAAATATGTCAATAATTAAAAAATGACGTTTATTTTGTCAACTAATGACATTTTTAAAGATATAAACTTATCCTGATATTACACTCATTAAGAGCTTTCATTTGAATACCCACATCAATTTTTCATATATTTTATATATTTATATATATATATTATATATATGTATGTATGAAAAATATATCAAAAATGCATGTGGGTATTTAAATGAAAGCTCTTGATGAGTCTAACATCAGGATGAGCTTATATCTTTAAAAAGGTCAATATTTATGAAAATACAAATCAATTTAACAAAAGTCAATATTCAATTTTTCTAAAAAAAATTAATAAATTTTTTTTTTTTTTCTAGCTCTGGCATTTTTCAAAAAATACGCCGACCTCCGAGGCCCAGAAATGAAACAAGAGTCAAATTACAACATCGGCCGTGCTCTCCACCAGCTCGGATTTTTATCAACAGCCCTAAACTTCTACAAACAAGCTCTGGAGCCTCCAGAGCCTCCTCATGACAAAATCGTCAACGAAAATTTAGAATTATTAGACATTAAACGCGAAGCCGCGTTTAATATCCACCTGATCTACATGCAAACCGGAAACAAAGACCTTGCTCGAATGTACTTACACGAATTCATAGTCGTATAATTTTTTTTTCCTACAAAATTAAAAAATTAAATTTTTTTTTCACAAAAAAAAAAAAAAAAAAAAAATTATTTCAATAATTCACGCAAGTATTTATTAAATAAACAAAAAAAAAATTTTTTTTATAAAGGACTAATAATAAAAATAATATATTTGTATATTTTTTTTGTTTATTGTATTTTTTACTTAATAAATTTCATATATAAGCTACACCTTAAAAATTAACACATTCTATGTATATTAATTATAAACTAACAATAATTATTTTTTCTTTTTAATAATAATTAATAATAATAATTTCTTGGTGTCACATAATTATTATTATTATTATTACTTCACATATTGCGTTATTAAATTGAATTTAAAAAAAAAAATAATTAAATGTCAAATACAAAAAAAATATATATTTAGTCACAGAGCAATTATAAATTGTGCGAAAATAATAATTTTAATGAAAAATAAAATAAACGACCAATTAAAATATTTTCACAAATTAAATATCTACTCTTACACAATAATCTTAATTAATTTAATTAATTATATTTACTTCCAATTATTTATAAATTAAAAAAAAAAAAAAAATATTAATTAATGTTAATATATATTTTTCCCACCTTAATAATTAATTAAATGATAAAATTTATTTTATTTAAATTATATATTACCTTTCAGTAGGTTGGGGCGTAGCAGAGACGGAGCTCTCAACCAAGTCGTGCCTGTCGATAGGCGATGAGTTGTCGATGTTGTAATCAACCGGGTATCTTTCAGTGGAGTAAGTCGGAGTTGCTTCTCCGACTTGTCCGAGCCTCAGTTCTTCGTCGTTGGTCGTTGTCGCTGCCGCGGTGGTCGTTGCCGACGACGACGTTAACGTTGAACCCGACGACGACGAGGTCGTTGATTCTTGGTAGTAACTTTGCGACGCCGATTGCTCGACTTCCGCTGTACGCTGCTCTAGGTCTTGCGAGTAGTAACTCTGGGTTGCTTCCGACTCCGGAGGGGGCTCGTAGTAACTTGGTGACGCGGTTTGAGGCTGGTAGCTTGGACTTGGTCCCTCAGGTACGAAGTAACTTTGCGTTGCTTCTGATGTATCCTGGTAATTTATTTTTAATAATTTATTCATTTATCCATTGCAATTTTTTTATCAATTAAATTGATAAATAAAAATTAAAAAGGCGCATTTTTTGGAATTTTAAGATTTTTTATTATTTTAAAAATTTTTAGAGAAAATAAAATTTTTTAAAAATATCAATTTTAAAAATTTTTTAATAATTAATTTAGTATTAAGAAATTTTAAGTAAAAAATTCTACATATAGAAATTTAAAAAAAAAAATTTTTTTTTTTAATAATTAATTTGTAATAAAAATTCAAAAAATTGAGATTTAGAAATTTTAAAAATTAAAAATTCAATTTTTTGTTTAAAAAATTAAAAAAAAAAAATTTTTTTTAATTAAATTAAGAAAAATCTGTCGATTTAAAAAAAATTTAATTGAAAAATTCTACATATAGAAATTTGGAAAAAAGAAGAAAAAAAAAAAAAAAAAAAAAAAATATGACTTTTAGGAACAAATTTGATAAATATATATAAATATCTGTCAATTTTTCAATTTTTATAAATAAATTGCTAGCAATTTTGCAGTCATGTAAAATATAAATAAATAAAATTTTGCTTTATTAAATAATGGCTTTTGTTAAATTGCACTCTAGTTTTTTAACTATTGATGTTTTTAAAAATATAAGCTCATCCCGATGTTACACTCTCCAAGAGCTTTCATTTGAGTACCCACATCAATTTTTCATATATTTTATATATTTATATATTTCACAAATATGAGAAATATTATATATATAAAATATATAAAAAAAATCATGTGTGTACTCAAATTAAAGGTCTTGATGAGCTCATCATCAAGATGAGCTTATAATTTAGTTATTCAAAAATTTTAATAATAATTTCTTCAAATTTAAAATATAAAAAAAATTTTTTTTTTGGGTAATAGTTATAAGAATTCAAAAAATTGACTAGTACAAATTAAAAAAAATTTTTTTTAATGAAAATTTTAAATAAAAAAAAAATTTTTATATAAAAAAAAAAAACCTACCTCAGTATGACGAGCATAGTAGCTAGTAGGTTGATCAGCCTGATCAGTGCTCTCACTAACAAATCCAGCATTTCCTTCCAAGCCAGGCATGGAAATAGGAACTTGATAGCTGGTGGAGACATTTTGCTCGACAACGCCTTCAACTTGATTGTCCTCGTAGCTGGAGCTGGGCACAGCGTCGATGCTGCCGCCAGAGCTGCTGTCAGGGTTGAGATTGTAACTTGAGGTCGGGATCTCGGGAACTCCGTTGTTGTGAATGCTCGTGTGCTCAGCATCGACACTAGTATCAGGAATGACACTTGAGGAAGCGATGTTAATTTCCTCACACGTGGGAATCTCGTAAGAAGAAGTGCTAATAGCGCTTTCTTGATCCTGGTCTCGCTCCTGTGTCTCCGGAGTCTCGGGAACATAAGAAGAGCTCGCGGTCTCGTCCTCGTTGAAGCTGGCACCTGTTCCACTGGCCGTTCCAGCAATGTTGCAAGAATTCCTGTCGTCTCCCATAAAAGAGGTTCCAATCCCGTCAATGTCATTCGATTGCGACGGAATATTGCCTTCTTGGCTCAGTTCGCCGTCAGTCTCGATGATGCCGTCGCCGTCGACGTTGTCCGGCTTCTCTACTTCGTAGCTCTGCGTCGGGAAGTCTGGGTCGTCGATCCTCGCCGGGTCCTCGGAGAAAGACTGCGTTGGAGCGTTGTAAGACTGCGTAGCTTCGGCTTTTACGTCGTCGTAGGATTGAGTTGGTGGCTCAGACTCCTCGACCATCGCCTCTTCGTAGGCTACTGGTGAGGCTTCTGTTGACTGAGACTTTGACTGCGTTGGAATCTCCGTTGATGGCTCGTACGACTGCGAAGGCTCCGATTCTTCTACTTCCATTGGCTCGTCTCTTGATTCTGGTTTGTAATTTATCTGAAAAATTTATTTGTTTATTATTGTTAATATTTAAGTTAGCAAAATAATTAAAAAAAAAAATTGCATTTTTTTTTTTTAATTTCTGTCAATTTTTTTTGTTAAAAAAATTATTAAATTGTTAAATTGCAATTTATTTTCTTAAATATTGACATTTTTCAAGATTTAAACTCATCTTGATGTTACACTCATCAAGAGCTTTCATTTGACTACCCACATGGAATTTTTTATATATTTTATATATATATATATATAATATATATAAAATATATGAAAAATTGATGTGGGTATTCAAATGAAAGCTCTTGATGAATGTAACATCGAGATGAGCTTAAATTTTTAAAAAAGTACATTGCAACTTAACAAAAGTTATTATTCAATTTAGTTATTAATATAAACAACTAACCTGTTGATTAATTTCTTGGACTTGAATATCCTGCTGAAACTCTCCCTGAGCTTGATTACCCAAAGACTCTTGAATTTCCTGAACCTGTTCCTGAACCGTCGGTTCAACAGTTCCAAGTTCACAAACTTCAGGAATCTGTTCCTGAACCTGTTGAACCTCTTCCTGAGTTTCCGAAACAGTCACCTGAACTTCAGCACTTTCCACATTATCAACCTCCATAGAAGCTTCATCAGCCACAATGGGCATATCCCTAACTTCCACACTCTGTTCCTGGGCAGTCTCTCCAAATCCCTGATCCTGCTCTTGAGCCTTAACATCATCACTGAACCCATCATCAATAATAGGCATTGATGGAGTAGGAGCAGTGCTGTCAATGCCAATATTCTCCGGCATAGAAACCGCATAAGTCTGTCCCTCGCTACTGGGCAGCACCAAAAAATTCTCCGCACTGGACACAGGCGCTTCAACTTCTCCAATATCCGGCATAGAATTTCCCGGCAGCTCGCTCTGAATGTACGCAATTCCAGGATTAGTTATCGTGATGGGCAGTTCCAAGCTAGTGGCAACAGAGTGAGCAACAGCGGCCTCAACCTGAATGGGCAGACTTGTTGGGACTTCCAGCGGAGTCATAATCGGTTGATTGAGCGTCAAAGAAGTCTCCAGGACCGACGGCGAGGAAATAGGCTCCGAGGTCGGTATAATCGTCGACTGGAGAATAGTCTGATTGATCAAGCTAGTCGCAGTAAGTCCAGCAGTTAAGCTGGCCACTGTAGTCTCCGGCAGAATTTCTTGCTGGAAATCAGTATTGGCCAGCGCAGCCGCTAAAATATCCTGATTCGTCGTAGGAACTTGTCTAATAAAATCACTGGAGCTGGAACTGGAACTGGAGGCTCCAGCTGGAGCTGGAACGGCTGAATTATCAAACTGAAGAACAATATTGTCCAAATTTCCCTCGCCTAAAGAAGCTGGATCGATGTACAGAGTCCTTGTTCCATCAGGATTCTGGATAGTCCCCTCCAGGGACATCAGAGTATTATTATCCAGCGGCTGGATCTGCCCCTGGTCATCAATAGTCACTAGAACGTAAGTCTGGGTCCCATCACTGCTCTCAGTGGGCAGCGCCATGATTTGCGGGGCAGCTTTTTCTTCTTTTAATTCTGGAGCGACTTCCAGAGGCTCTGCTGCTGACACTGAAGGTCCAGCTGTTGGAACCAACCCTGGAACTGGCAGAGCATTGACACTCGGTCCAGGCTGAGCAGCTTGCTGTCCAGGAGACCCCGGAGACAGCTGTCCAGTGAATTCTTTAGACTTAATCTTTGGGAGACTTTTAACCTGCGGTTTTATTTCTGGTTTCGTTCTTCCGCGGCCTCTGGGTGACTTTACCATCTTGTCACTGACTCCCTGAACCGGGCTGGCCATTCCTGGAGTTCCAGCAGGCCTGATGATTTTCTTAGTTGGCACCGGAGTCTTCTGGGTCATCACAATTCCGGTGGGCTTCAAATTTCTTACTGGAGATCCAGCAGGGCTGATGGGAATCTTCTGCATTTTAGCTACCATCGGCAGTCCTTTTTGCAGCTGATAAGTCACCTTGGGACTGGGCTTCCCTGGACTCTTGGCAGCTATTGCTTTCACCTGCTGGCCAGTAATCGGAGTGAGCACCGTTCCTTTTCCAGGAACGACTCCAGTGATCTTCCCCGGCAGTGGTAACATTGTTTTAGAAGTTCCAGCGATCAAAGTCCCGGGCTTGAATGTCTTTTGATTTAAAAATTTGCTAACTGGAGTGTAGACTCCAGGCTTCATCACGGGGTTTAAAATAGTCTTGGGACTCCCGACGATGGACTTATTCCCCAGCAAGCTCGTGACTATCTTCGGAGACTTTGAAGTAGTCGGAGAGTCAATCTTAGTCATCTTGCCAACTTGTCCCTTGATCAGCGAATTTTTCAGCGGGACCATTTTCGCCTGACCAGACTGCGGGGACGTAAGAATGACAACTTTGCCACCCTGCGAGACAATCTGTGGATTAGTCGCTGGTTTGCTTCCCTGCGGGACTGAAACCTTCGTGACTTTTGCTGTGGGCTTTCCTTGGATCATGTATCTCATCTGCTGGCCGCCAGCTTCCGCCTGGACAATCACATACTTACTGGGAGTATTTTTCTGACTCACCACTGGAGAAGTTTTGGTATTCTGAAATTTAAGATTTTTAATACCTCCAACAGGCGACGAGAGAGTCTTTATGCTGGTGATCGTCGGCTTTGCTTTGGGCTTTGTTTTTAAAATAGCAGGAGAAACTTTTTTCTTCGGACTCGCGTCGACTGTTATCGTCTCAATATCAGAAGTTATTGGAGCCAGAGCTGGAGCTGCGCGAGGCAAACTTTGAGGCGCTGCTCGCAGGCCAGAACTCGTTGGCATTATCGAAGAAATCACCATTGGCATCTGCTCGATGCTGTCTGGAGTCAAATCTTCGCTCAACACAAAAGGCATTGAGTTAATATCAAGCTCCATGTCTTCCAAATTGGAAGATTGGATCAACTTCTGGCCCTCGGCAATGGAAATTGTCTCAACATTATCCGGCTGATTCGCAGAACCTATTTGCAACTTGTCATTAGCATCAGCGGCTTTTAAAACTTGGATCTTCTGCCCGTAGGACATTCCACCCTTCGAACGCTTGATGCTAGGATCTAATTTTATAATCTTAGCTTTGGATCCAAGCCGATGATCTTCAAGCTTGTGCTTTCCTTTGGGCTTCTCAAGCAACTTTGATTTCAAAATATGCATCGGCTCTTTCAATTGAACGTTCTCAATTATTCGAGGCTTCTCACGCTTCTTCACTGGAATTGTTGATTCCAATTCGTCTGGAGAAGAAACTGCCTTTACAATTTTTTCAGCCTCTGGAATTTGGACATCTGGCTTCATTGTTTCTTCAACTGGAGCTTCAATTGTCTCCGAAGCATCAGTCACTGGTTCTTCAATTAAACTCGTTGGTTTCAATTCTTCAGCTGCTTCTGGCAAATCCATGTTACCAGCTGAGTCTTCTGGCACAATTTCTGATGATTTAACTTCTGGAGCTGGTTCAGGTGCAGCTTCTACAGTTTCCATAGCTTGGTTCAATAATTCTAAACCTTTATCCGCTTCAAGATTTATAGAATTATTTTCTACTGGCTTTTCTATTTCTGGATTTATTATTTCTTCAGTCAATTTTATTGGTTCATTTTTTAATTCTTGATTTTCAATTAAATTTTCTGAATTTTCAATTAAATTTTCTGAATTATTTTCAATTAATAATTTTTCAGAATTTTCAATTTTTTCAGAATTATTTTCAATTAATTCTGAAGATTTTTCTGTTAATTCAGAAGTATTAATTGTTTCTACAGTTTCAATTGTTTCAATTGTTTCTATTTCTTCTTCAATTTGGTCAATTTTATTAATTTTTGTTATTTCTTCTTCAATTTTATCATTTTTTTCTGTTTCTTCTTCCATTTTTTCTACTTTTTCTTCAATTTGATCAATTTTTTCTATTTCTTCTTTAAATTGGTCAATTTTTTCTGTTTCTTCTTCAATTTTATCAATTTCTTCTTTTTCTTCTTCCATTTTATTTTCAATTTGGTCAATTTTTTCTATTTCTTCTTCAATTTTATCATTTTTTTCTATTTCTTCATCCATTTTTTCTACTTTTTCTTCAATTTTATCAATTTCTTCTTTTTCTTCTTCAATTTTATCAATATTTTCTGTTTCTTCTTCAATTTTATCAATTTTTTCTATTTCTTCTTCTTCAACTTTATCAATTTTATCTATCTCTTCTCCACCAATTTCTTCCCCAACTTCCTCTTTATCAATTATCCCATTATCATCCTGCCCAGAATGTTCAATGTCTTCAATTTCTTCCGTTTTATCTTCAATAATCTCAAAAGTCTCAGTAATAACATCAGTATCTCCCTCCAAATCCGCCTCCTCGTCATTCTTTGGTTTCTCCCCATCCCCCAAATTCGCCTGCTCGACATCAACATGCTTCTTAATCTCATTTTCCAAATCAATCTGCGACTCATCAATCTGCGACAGCTCAAATTTTTTAATCTGCGACTTTTTCGGCGGTAAAATATCGAGCCTTTCATGAATCCCACCACCACCACTATCATCATCTTTATCCTCGAGATCATTCATGAGCGCAGCGCGATCAACCTGATCCTGCGTCTGAGAGTAATCATCAACTGGAGTAGCTTCAGGAGCCACAGGACCAATCTGATCCTCAATATCAATCTCAACTTGCCCAGAATTGTCTCCATCGAGGACATCATCCTCCAGAGGGCTTCTAATTTCAATCGCAGAAGTTAAATTGGTCAAATGAACCGGGGATTTATCAACCTCAGACTTTCCATGAATTTCCTGAATTTCCGGAAGACTGTCAACCGGATCAATGACCCTCTCTTTAATTTCAACAGTCTCAGTGATCTCTTCAGCGCTGTCAAGCGTCTGGTCACTCATTTCAAACTCAACAGAAGGCGCTCTGACAGGAACTTTATTATTTTTGTTCTTCTTCCAGCCCAGAGGCCTCCCACGCTTGCGTTTGACCACCAGCGGCTTGTCAGTCTCCTTTTTTTCATCAGCTTCGGACTGGCTGTCGTCAGTCTTCACAGCAAAGCCACTGCTGCTGCTCGGACTGGAGTAAGCATCCTCTAAATATTTTTTATTCGGCTTTCTTCGTCTTCCAGAATAAGACCTTTCTGTGTCAGACTCAGACTGAGAAGTCTTCCGCTCAATTTCCGGACTTTTGACCGCAATAACTTCTTCTTGAATCAAAGAATTAACAACCTTGGGCTTAGGAGGACGTCCTCGGCCTCTTTTAACCGGAGCTGGAGTCTCAGGATTTTTTTCCAAAGAGCTTCCGATTATTTCGTTCAACTGCGACCAGCCCATGCACAGATTCCCGGATTTAGGCCCGCTGGTGCTCCTAATAGGCAGAGTTTCTTCTTCTTCAATTGTCACGCGTTCTAAATCCGAGTAACGCATCGCTTTGGATTTTTTTTCCACCTCTGGAGAATTTTTACAAGCCACTTCTTCAGCCGGGGCTTCTATCTCCTCTGTTTCAATAATCTCAAGAATCTCCAGCTCTTCTTCCTTTCCATCAACCTCCATTGGAGTTTCCTGGTCCTGTTTGGATAAATTAGAAAAATTTTCAGACTCTGAAGCTACTGCTCCCAATAAATCAGGACCTTCCGATAAACCAGAAGCTTCAGACTTTAAATCCGACTCAGATCTTGAACTTAATATCAAAGTATCTGAAGTTCCAGATTTAAAACTAACTTCACTTTCATTTTCTTCTAATTTTTTTTTTGGAGAATTTAACGATGTTGTTTTAGATATTTTAGCAACTAAATTATCAATATCATCAGCTTCTTTGTTCATTTCTTCAAGTAATTTATTATCATCATTTAATTTATTCATTTCATCTCTTTTATTTTCCAATTCTTGGCTTTTATTAAATTCTTTAATTATTTCTTTTTTCAAAGAAGTTTTTTCACCAAAAACACGACCGTGTTTGCGAACAGGTATCGTCACCGGTGGCTCGGGTTCGTCTTCGTCAAAATCAAAGCAAGAAAATTTAGATTTTTCATCCTGACTTTTGTCATTTAATTTAATTAAATTATTTTCTTTATTTTTAGGAGCGTCATTTTCTTCCTCAGTATTTAAATTATTCTGAGTGTCTTTAAGCAATTTTTCTGTCTCATTTAATAATTCTTCTTTATTATTTTCACTTGCATCAGCTTTGGGAGACCCAAAAGATTCTTTAGCGTCGACTTCTTCATCGCTGGAGCCAATGTCCCAGTCAGCAAGCAATTTTTCCCTCAATTCAGGATCTGTCTTCTTTTTTTTGACGATTTTATTCTCGATATTCTTGCTGTATTTGCGCTTAGCGGATTCGCCGGGTGATTTATCGTTAGAAGAGGCTTTAGCGGACATGCTCTTGGTCTTGCGGACGTACTTGCGCTTGGGAGACTCCAGAGAGTGGGTCCGGGAAGCTTTCGGGGGCAGAGAAGCTCTAGGACGAAGAGGACTCTCGTATCCGGAAGATTTGTGGCTCCGGGCGTGAGATATCAAAACGTTGACCCGCGTTGAGGTGAATGAGCAAACTGGACAGTCGTAGTTCCGGACGTTCGTGTTTTCTGGAGTCGACGGCTGGCTGGAGCCCGAGTATTGGTTGGTTCGGATTCGCACTTCGTGGTCGCTGCTTCCGCGGAAACGCGGGTGAGTTATTTTACGCTGAGGACTTGCTCCGTAAGACTTACGGTCCTCTTTGTCTTTTTTCTTCTTTGGGGGCTTTTTATCTCCGCCGAAGAGGTAAGAAATATCCGGCTTTTCCTCCGGGGAAAATTTTGGGGTGTTTAAGATGTCCGGGTCGCCGTTGGTTAGTCTTTCTGCTGTTGCTACGTCGTCGGGGAATTTTGCCATCCAACCGGAACCTTCTTTTGTTTTTGATCTGTATTTGTCTAATAAATAAATAAATAAATTAATATTTTATAAAAAAAAAATTTTTAATTGAGAACTAATTAAATTAGACAATTTTTTTTTTTAATTAATTAAATTAAAAATAAAAAAAACAATTAAAAAAAATTGCAAATATAATTTTTTACATGTGTAATAATAATAATTAAAAAAAACTTACCATATCCTTTTTTTAAAAATTCATCCTTTTTTTTACAATTGTATTTGTAAATCTGTTGTAAATTTCTCACAAGCTCACTGAAAATTATAAAAATTAATTAGAAATAATTTTTTCTTTCTAAAAAAAAAAAATAAAATAAAGTTTGCCGAAATTTATAAAATTATTAGAAATATTTTTTACAATGACATTCAATTTAGTTGTTACTTAACAATTTTTTAATTTTATTTAATAAAAAAATTTGTCACAAAAAATTATTTTTAAAAAATTGCATTTTTTTTTTTTTTTAATTTCTAGATGTCAATTTTTTATTTTTTATTTTTTTTCCTTAATCCTTTTGAGAGTTAATCGGTCAATAACTGGTGCATATTTACCCTCCATTAATTTTCAAAATTTAAAGTAATTTTTTTTTTTTCAATAAAAAAAAAATTCTAAAAATAGTCGAAAAAAAATACTTACAATTTATCCTCTTGAAAAAATTTAACCGCAGCAATTAATCCCTTTTTATCAAACTCAATTTTAAGATCCTCCGGTAATTTTTCATACCCTTGGACTTGTCCAGGCCACCAGCAAGCCCCAAGTTTAACCCAGACAACTTCCTCGTCCTCGTACTTGATCTCAGTTTGGTCACACATCTTAACCTTGACCAATTTTTCAGCAGCTCCCTGATCAAGAAAACTTGTAATAAAAACAAGCCTTCAACCGTTTAATCACCTAGACAAATAAATAAACAAATAAATAAATAAATAGATAAATAAATAAATAGCCAATAAATTTTATTACAATGATTAAAACAACACGAGGTCAATGCACTAAAAAAAAAGAAACTGATAGCATTTATGCAATTATTTAATTTTTTGAGGTTAAAGCTGGCGTGTTTGTAAAAGGCAAAGCCACTGAAAAATCTTACCCATAAAATATCTAACTGCAGTGTTGTTAGTCAGGTGAATATCTGACAAACATAATAAAGGTGTAGGCTGGGTATTAGTGGCTGTGATGATGATGATGATGTACGTCGTGATGGTGTGTAGTGGGTATTGAAATCGCGGGAAAATAATTCCGCGTCTATTATTCTCTCTCTTGTAAAATTCACTCTTCAGTTTTTCATCACAAATAATCTGTCGGAGCACAATAATAATCACTGTTAATATTTTAACTTGTTATTTAATTAGTATAATACATATGTAATAAATAATAATAAAAATTTCACCAATTACTAATATTATTGTAATTAATGCCGGTTAAATAAATTATCATTTTATCACCAATGCGTCAATTTTTTAATATTCTTTTATTTTTATTACTTTTATTAAATTTAATATTAATATATTATTGCAAGAATAATCAGCAAAGTGCTCAATGACTATTAATAATAAAGATATTTTGTAGTAATTAACTAAATAATAAAATGAAAGGACTTGCCTTGGACGTAGTCGTCGTCAGTCCGTTTCTCTTCGTTCCGACGCTTGCTGTTTCACATTTTAACCTGTTCCTCCAGTCAACTATTTATTTATAAATTTCATATGTTTTACATTTAAATATTTACATCTTTTTATTTCTGCCATCCAATAAATAATTAAAAAAAAATTTTTATTATTTAAAACATGCAATTGTTTTTTTTTTTTTTTTTTAATTAAATTTCGGGGAAAAAAGACACTGGCGGCTGATTGGAAACCGAAAAGTGGAACTGAAATTATTTTATAATTTTATTTTATTTTTTTTTTTAACACACCTGTCAAAAAAATTGCAATTTTATTTATTTACACACACTTTAAGTAGAAAATTTAATAAAACAGCTGATTGTTTTATTTTTTAATTGTTATTTGTAACTATTACACATTTTTTTATGCACTCGCATTTCCCAAAGTGCAATGCGAGTTATGTACACTATACTATGTGGAAAAATCGAATCGCACGCTATAGTTTAGTCGGAGCTCGAACAATCGACTGTTGACATGACACTCGAGTTATGAAAATTAAATTAGCCGACATTTTTTTATTTTTGTAATTTATTTTGTTGAAAAATAAATTTTTAAAAGGTAAAAGAAAAAATTGCACGTGTAAAAAATTTGAAAAATTACGCGGGAATTTTTTTTAAATGTTTTTTTTTATTGTAATTTAATATTATATTGAAGTTAGCCGTCAGCTGTCATTTTTAAAAATTTTTTTGTAATAATTTTATTTTTTTTTAATTAAATTTAATTAATTAAATTTTTTAGCAATTAAATTATTATATAAAAAATTCCACATGTGAATTTTAATAAAAATTATAAGTTAAAATTTTTAGAAGCATTTTTTTATTATTAAAATTTTTAAAATTAACAGCTGACGGCTAACTTCAGTATTATTTGTCGACTGTCAAAAAAATAATTATCATAAAAAATTTATTTTATGAAAAATTACAAATTTAATTTATTTAAAATATATTTTTGTGAGTATTAAATAATTTTAATAATTATTTAATAAAAATAAATTTGTAAGATTTAAAATTAAGCGCGCTTTTTTTGGTTAAAATAATTTTTTGTTTAAATTTTCAATTAATTGTCATTAAATTGTTGAGAAAAATTAAAAAAAATTTTTTAAAGGCTGTAATAATTAAAAACAATGTTAATTTATGTGTAATTAGTAAAATAAATAAAAGCGGAAGTGAGTCAAGTGAAAATAAAAATGTGCGTACGTGTTGAACTGTGATACGGCGTAAAAGTAACCTTAAAAAACAATAATTTAAATTGTAGTGATTGAAGAAAATAAATTGACAGTCTAGGTGAATTTTAATTGAGAAATTTTGATAAATTGTTTTTGAAATTTGGATTTAATTATGGCCACCGCGGTGCCTTCGAGGTTTGCAGTACTTGCTATTGATGACGATGACTCTAAGCCAAAAAAAAGTAAAAAAACTCCGGTTAGTACTAACAACAACAACAATGACAAAAATGTTAATAACAAACAGCTGAAAAATAAAGTTAATAATAAAAGCAAGCCACAAGTACAACAAAATTCTCAGCCTAAAAAAGATGACAAAAAAAAATCAAAGGTAATTTTTTTTATTTATTTATTAATAATTAATAATTTAATTTTTTTTTAATTTTTAGCAAAATAAAAAGAAGAAAGTTGAAAAAGAAACTCAGCAATGGGAACAGTGGAAAGAAAAAGATTCTATGGTAATTATTTTATGACATAAAATTTTTTTTTTTAATTTAAAAAATTGAATTTTAAAAATTTTTTTGCCACAATTAAAAAAATTTTTTTTTTGCCATAATTTATTTGTTAAAAAAATTATCTAAATAATAAAATAATTTTTATGTATTATTTTAATTTGTAGTCAGTTGAAGAAACTTATAAGCAACAATTGCACGAAGCATTAGTGCTGTCAAAATTAGCTTACGAAGAGCAAAAGGAAAATAGTGTGAAAAAAAGTCCAGATCACTCGAGTAAAAAATCCAGCGGTAATAAAAATAATAAAAAATCAGCTACTATGTCATTGGAGCAGTTTAATAATTTGAATTCTGCTGACAAAGTTATTCAAGAGCCAGAACATGACAAGCCTAAAGGTAATTTTAATTTCTTTAATTATTTATTCAGAAAAATAAAATTTTTTTTTAACAGAATCAGACGTTGAATTTTTTGACCGCATTGATAAAGAAACAAAGCAAGAGCTTATAAAAAACAAACAGCGTGATATTTTAAAATCACGTTTGAACCAACTAGATGATGATATATCACTCGTTCAATTAAAAGTCGAAGTTGAAAAACGCGACACTGAGATAGAGGAATTGAAAAAAACTATTGAAGCTCTGAGGAATGAATTGTCTCAGGTTAAAGAGAGGAACAAGAAGCTTTGCAATATTCTAGCTGTTGGAGAAAGTAAGCCATCTTTTTAGAAATTTGTAATTTTTTAATTAAAAAAATAAATTTGTAATTTTTTAATTAAAAAAATAAATTTGTAAATTTTTAATTAAAAAAATAAATTTTTAATTTTTTTAATTAAAAAAATAAATTTGTAATTTTTAATTTTTTTAATTTTTACAGTGAAAGATAAAGCATCGGTAATTGCAGAAGTCTCAAAATTACAAGAGATAAGGGACGAATTGACGTCCGAAGTAAGTTTGCTGCATGCGCAACTGGAACAGGAACGTTCAAAAACTCGAGCCTCCAGTGCTGATTTAAAAAATACTAAAAATAAGAAAAAAGTCACTAATGACACTGCCTAATTTAGTAAATAATTATTATTAATTATTAAGCTACCGAACCAGTTTTAAAAATTATTTTTTTTATTTAAAAAAGAGCAGTTTTGTTATTTTTTTTTCACAATTTTTAAAAAAACTCTTGAATTTTTTAAATTTATAAAATTTTAAAAATGTGATTTATTTAAATTTATCTTCCGTAGGATAATTAGTTTTCAGAGTACAACTAAAAAATTAAAAAAAAACTACGACTGATTAATTATTATAAAATAATAAGCCAGTATAATTAAATACTTAATTAGCCAGTGCATTGATATTTATTTACAATTTATAATAATTCATTATTGATTGATAATATAATTATACACGTACATAATGGTATAAAATAATTATTGTACTTGTTTATAAACTTCCATATTTAACTTTATACTATTTTGTAACAAAGTTTAAGGAAATAAATCTATATAATTAAGAAAATAAGTAAAAAGAAATTTTTTTAATTAAATTAAATACAAAGGATAAGCTCATACTGATGTTACGCTCATCGAGATCTTTTATTTGAATACCCACATGACATTTTTTATATATTTTATATATATGGTATTTGTGAAATATATAAATATATAAAATATATGAAAAATTGATGTGGGTACTCAAATGAAAGGTCTTGATGAGTACAACTCCAGGATGAGCTTATATCGTCAAAAATATCATCAACGGACAAATTACAACGTCATTCCTTAATAATAGATATTTTTTAAGATTTGTTAAAAAATTCTAATTAATAAAATTTCAAAAAAATCATTAAAATTCATGTTTATAATTTTAAAAATATTGAGTAAAGATAAAAAATAATTAAATTTTTTTATTAGACAGAAAAAATATCCCTTTGAAAATTTTTATGAAAGCACACGTCACTTTTTACACGTTAATCCTCATCCGGATTACAACATACACAAGCCTCATTCATTTTTATATAGTTAAAAAAAAATAATTATTTTTTTTCCATTTCTTTCTTCATTCTATTTTTATTTACTATTTTTTTTACAGCTTTACTTTTTTTTTTTTTTTTATTCGAATTACACGTTTCGCCAACATTTTTTTCCTTCTACTATTATTATTATTATTGCCAAACGAGTAATCTAAAAAAAATCGTTCGATACAATATTTTTTTTAAGCTTTGTGTCACTTTATATTTTTTTCAGAAAAATTTTTTTAAAATAAAATTATTGAAAAATATTTCATCAGTTAAGAATATTGGATTCAAGCAAATTCTACTTAACATTTAGATCGGGGAGTTTTGACCAATAAAAGGGGCATTAGTGTTAAGTGGGTGGGTTGCCGGACAAAAAAAAAAAGAGTAGAAAGTTAAGGGGTAGTTATTAAAATTACTCTTGTATTTATTTATTTAAAAATCAGAGTATTTAATTGTCGACAAGTGTACTAAGAGGTGGAATATAATAAAATAAAGAGCGGAGGGATATGAAACGCCGGAGGGTGGATTTTAGATGGGGGAGAGAAGGGTGGAACGGATTCATTATCTGACAGTAGTCTATTGTCATTTCTGCGGGTTGAGATTTATTCGGATCCATCACTTGGTTTTCGAATTTTATTATTTAAAATTGTTTAATTAAATTTTTTATTATTATCATCATAAATTAAATTTTTATAATATTTATTATTGTTATTATTATTATTGTAATTTGTCCACTGATGATATTTTTAACGATGTAAGCTCATCCTGGAGTTATACTCATCGAGAGCTTTCATTTGAATACCCACACGAATTTTTCATATATTTTATATATTTATATATTCCACAAATACCATATATATAAAATATATGAAAAATGTCATGTGGGTACTTAAATGAAAGCTCTCGATGAGCGTAACATCGGAATGAGCTTATATTTAAAAAAAAATCAATAATAAAAAAATTACATTGTATTTTGTCCACTGATGATATTTTTAACGATTAAATAATTTTTTAATTTTTACTAAATAAAATAAAAAATAATCATTAGTGATAAAAAAAAAAACGTGGACTAAAATGACAAAATAAAAAAAAAAATTCTAGAAGGGTGAGATTAAAATTTTAGAGATATCGATTCGGGTTTGTGAAATACTCTGTTGACAACCGGGAGGAGATCGTCAAAGAGCATAATAATTACTGTGCCCGCAGAGGAGAAGAGATACTCAAACCAACCCCTTTGTTCTATAGTCACTTTGCTCGGATATAAATGTGTGCTTAGCGTTGTATATCCATGTGAATATCATAATCAGAGTGAGACGAAAATAAAGTGAGCACTCCTTCATTTTCGATATCTGGATAGCAATAGCGATAGCGATAGCAAAAGGGACTAACTCTAACAGGAGAAAGTCAAAGCTTCTATATCTATACCTACATAATGTACCTACTACCATTATGTAATTGATCTGGGGCGCAATTCAGATACTCTCGCATCACATCTATCAGTAAAATATGTCCCGGTATTTCGTGTTTACATCCGTTTTTAATTATTTATGTTTACTGTTCCAGAATTCGTCATTTTATTTATTTCCCTGGCGGCACCTTCGATTTAATTTATTAAATTTAAGTAATTAATTATTTTTTTATTTATTTTTTTTTTTTACTGATATAATTAAATGTCTATTAATTTTATTAGACAGCAGATATATTTAATGAAAGTTTGCTGGCGACCTTCTGTCTCACCCGTTTCTTCCGTTTGCCTTTAAACCGACGAGAGTGTTTCCTAACTTTATATTTAGGGATAACTTGCAAATTTACATCACTCATTTAATTTTACCGGATATCCTATTTTAATTAATTTTTTACTTGTTTTTAAAGTTGAAAAATTTTTATTTTTATTTTAAAATTTATAAAAATTAATTTTTTAAAAATGGAGTAAAAAATAAAATAAAATTAATCAATTTTAAAACTCGAATAAAAAATTAAATTTTTAATAAAAAATTAAATTTTTAATTTTTAATTTTAAATCAATGATTTTATTTATAATTAAAGTGATTTATTATTGCAAGTTGTGAAAAAAGAGAGAGACGGAGAGACTGGTGATAAACGCATTCGTGTCAAAAGGTAATTCAGGTCTCGACCCGTGTTATCCTTTGACCTCTTGCCCGTCGTCTCAAACTTACTTCGATCCTTTACTGGCTCGTGCAGGGACACCAAGAGACAGAGGTCCTCTGTTGAAACCCGATAACATCCACAAGCTTAAACTCTACGGTTATATTATTATATAATATAATTTCTAGTCTATTTAATAAATTGTTAAAAAATTCAGGGAATTAATATTAAAGAAATTAATTTTTAACTTGAAAAAAATTTTTTCATATATTTTATATATTTCACAAATATTATATATATATATAAAATATATAAAAAATGTCAATAATTAAAAAATGACCTAATATCTTGTAAATTATTGACATTTTTAAAGATATAAGCTCATCCCGACATTACACTCATCGAGACCTTTCATTTGACTACCCACATGGCATTTTTTATATATTTTATATATATATGGTATTTGTGAAATATATAAATATATAAAATATATGAAAAATTGATGTGGGTATTCAAATAAAAGCTCTTGATGAGTGTAACATCGAAATGAATTTATATCTTAAAAAATGTCAATAATTAAGAAATGACCTTTTATTTTGTGAAATATTGACATTTTTTAAAATATAAATTCATTTCCATGTTACACTCATCGAGACCTTTCATTTGAATACCCACATCAATTTTTCATATATTTATATATATTATATATATGTATATATAAAAAATATATCAAAAATTGATGTGGGTATTCAAATGAAAACTCTTGATGAGTACAACGTCAGGATGAGCTTAAATCTTTAAAAAAGTCAATAGTTAAAAAAATACATTGCAATTTAACAAAAGTTATTATTTAATAAAGCAAAATTTTATTTATTTAAAATTCACATGGCAGTCACATAGTGACTGCAAGGTTGCTATTTTTAATAACCAGCGTAGTCTATAAATAAATAAAAAGACTTGCAATAAAAAAATTAATAAATTGACCTAATTAAAGATATAAACCAAAGACGAGGATAAACAAAATATAGACGGGTAAAATAATGAAATCTAAACCAGGAAGTTAGTGTGATTGTCTAGCTGGGATCTGGCTGATGGCTGAGATGTCTATGTCTATGTCTGGCAGTTGGTTTCGACGCGATAACAGATAACACGAGTAAAGAAGATAGACAAGCTCACTGGTGCCTCCCCTGTCCTAGCTTCTACCTTCTACCTTCTACCCTCTGCCGGTGGATCTCTCCTCCATTATAACACACCCCCGTCCTGTCCTGGATAGAGGATACGCCGTGCAAAACCCCGTCAACCGAATGAGGGACACAGGAGCGGAGCGCGGGGGTGGATAGTCGCATCGGATCGCAAACAAAAGACGAACTAGCGCGCGCCACTCATCGTTCGAGCTCGATGCGACAGCGAGTGACGTTCTCCCTTCTCCTCCCTCCCGAGAACCATTACGGGTATGAGTATAGGCATGAGGGTGGGTTACGCGATGCTCGGGATATCCAACCCCTAACTACTACCACGACGCCTACGAGTTAACATTATTCCCCTCACCCCTTTCTCTGTTTTATAAATATATAGATATATATTGATATAGATGTGTGCGAGCTCTTTATTCTCCTGTCATGTTTCACCCCCTATTTTCCCCTCTCAAATTCATCTACACTTGTTCTCACTATCTGTTCTAACATTTCTATCATTTCATTTTAAATATAAATTTTGGGTAATAGTTTCACGAAAAATCCTATTTTTTTTTTTTTTTTTATACAATTAAAGATTATAAATTATTTTAATTAATTTTTTCAATGAAAATTAATATTAAATTTAATTAAAAAAAAAATAAATATTAGGGTCTAAATATTGACACCTTAAATTATTTTTAAATATATTTAATCATCTGTAATAAGAATAACTGTCATATAAATTTTTATTAAATTCTAATTAATTAAAAAATTAAAAAAAATTACTTTTAGTTCAAAATATTAAATATTAATTATTAAAAAAAAATAAAGTTAGCACCAGTTCATCAAACCAGCTTACGAGCGTCTATTTTCTTAATAACTTTGGTTAGAAAGTATATTTTATTTTCATTCAATTTTATTTTTTAGTCAAAATTAATTTAATAATTTATTGAAAATAAATTTTTAAAAGAAGAAATAATATGTTGATTATTAAATTAAATTTTTTAAAGAAGAAATGATAAATGTAGTATTAAATTAAATTTTTATACAAAAACTATTTTTTATTTTCATTACATTCAATTTTTTTCAATAAATTAATGTATTTATTTATTAAAAAAAAATTTGAAAGAAGAAATAATCTATTAATCATTAAATTCAATTTTCATCCAAAAACTATTTTTTTTCTCCATTAAAATTGATTTTTTAGCAAAAATTAATACATTAGCTTATTGAGAAAAATTTTGAAAGAAGAAATAATATATTAATCATTTTACCCATGACATTAAAAAAATAAAATGCGCTGAAATTAAAAAAAATTTAGTGAAGAATACTGTCAATAAATAAGAATAAAAATTTATAGGAAATATTGTTGAGGATTTGAAGTAAATTTAAAGTTATATCGTTCACACGTGGTTGGTAAGCACATGCAATGCTCTGATACTGCGAGACTTCACGGGACGGGTATTATGTAAATTTCATCTCCAAAGGGTGTGATGATATGTATTTTATATATTTTATATATTTGGTATAAAGATTTTTATTGTTAAATCTGAGAAATAAAATTTTGTAAATATTTTTATTATTTATTTATAGTTTGATATAGATTTTAAAATATTTTTGGAGAAGAAATATTTATTTTAAAAAATTTTAAAGTAACTATTAATAAATTTTATTCAAGATTAATTATTTATAAATAAAGAAGAAATAATTTAAAAATTTTTTAAAAATTAATAAATAATAAAAAAAGAAAAATATTCATAAAAAAAGAAGAAATAATTTAAAAATTAAAAAAAAAATTAATAATTAATCAAAGAAGAAAAATATTTATAAAAAAATAAGAAATAATTTAAAAAGTAAAAAAAAAATTAATAAATAATAAAAGAAGATAAATATTTATAAAAAAAAAAAGGTGATACTTTAAAGAGTAGAAAACAATTTACGCGAAAATTTCGCATCACCGGTTTCGGTGACTGGATACACTCTTATTTGTCCCCGCGGCAATCTGTCGGGTCTGAAAAGCTTCTCATCCTCATTCTTCTTCTTTTTTTTTCTCTTTCTTCCCCTTTACTTCCATCTCCAATCTGGAAGCTCCAACTGGCACAGTGGTAGGATAGGACAGGAGCTTTAACGCTCACTAACATCAGATCACTGTTGACTTGATGTTTTTTTCTTCTTTTCTTTGCACCACACGTTTTATTTATTTCTTCTCTCTTTATTCGGTGTGCTGCCGCTGAAATTCACTACGGACTCTCTTTAACACTTAACAATACACATCAATACTGGTGTATATTTGTATATATCTGTATATTTGTAGCATTTACCACAGAGAATCAGTTCTTCCCTCGTCTCTCGTCTGCTGTCGTCACTGCAAAGTCACACGGGAATTTTAAACACCGAGGATTCGTCACCGCGTTTTATCATTTTATCATTTTATATTTCTTCTCCCTTCCCTTTCCCCTTCCCCTTTCCTCTTGTTCCCTTCCTGCATTCTAGTGGAGACAATTTACATTCTAACCCACCGCTAACTCATCGGTCCTCGCTCCAGATTATATTATGCAAATTATTTTCTTCTCCGGAAAATGTCAATTTTTAAGTAAAATAAATAAAATAAAAGTACCTCCAAAATGGGAGACAATGATAATAAAAAGTACATAAAATAAAAACAAAACACCTTTATTTTAAAGTCCATAAAGGTTTCTTCTGAGAAAAGCTTTCAGATTTTTATTTTTTATTCCTGCGCGCTTCTTTCCGCTCTTTTGTATACAATATATTGTCGCTAGTTCGTGTATATCATATATATTTATCAGTGTAATATATTCTTCATTGCAGTACCTGCAGATAGTACACACTACTATTTACAGAATTTTGCTTTTTAAAATATACTGAAGAAATTTTTTTTTCTCTAAATAATTTATTAAAAAATTTAATTTAATTATTATCATTTCTTCTTTTAGTAAATTAATCTTTTAATTTTCGATTGAAAAAATTTAATTTATTAATTTTTTAAAAGCAACACTGCCGTGAACTATAAAAAATTAAGATGTTGCTTTATTAAATGATAACTTTTGTTAAATTGCACTGTACTTTCTTAAATATTGACGTTTTTTAAATTATAAGCTCATCCCGATTTTACACTCTTCAAGAGCTTTCATTTAAATACCCATATCAATTTTTCATATATTTTATAAATTTATATATTTCACAAATACCATATATATAAAATATATAAAAAATGCCATGTGGGTACTCAAATGAAAGGTCTCGATGAGTGTAACATCGGGATGAGTTTATATCTCAAAAAATGTCAATATTTCACAAGATGCAAAGTCATTTCTCAATTATGTATCTAGAGATATTTTCAAATTTGTCTAAATACTTATCATAATAAATTAACTATCGGTGAAAATGAAATAAAACCTTGAAAAGGCACAAATTCAAATAAAGACATTAAATTTCACTCAAAACACCCTTTTTATCATATTACTATCCTGGAAAAAAAATTTTTTTTATTCTCTTAATAATATAGATTAGAATAAAAAATTAATTAAATTAAAAAAATTGTTTTTAATTTAAAAATTTATAAATTAATTTTTCATTGAAAAATTAATTTTCAATAATATATTATTTCTTCCCTAAAAATTCATAAAAAAATTAATTTAAACGTTCCAGTTTATAGAAAATTAAATTTTTTAACGAAGAAATAAAAATTTTTTCAATAAAAAAATTATTTCTTCAATTAATAAATAAAATTTTTAACAAATAAATTATCAATTTTTTTTCTTTTATTTATTTAAATAAAAATAAATAAATAAATAATTTTTTTTTAATTAAAGCATTGCAAAAAAATAAATAAAAAAATAAAATGTAGCATACGGGTCTTCTCTTCCCAAACTAGTGATCCTTGAAATGATCGTAGGGTAGTCCTTTACGCAAGTACATGGTCATAATAGCTCAGAAAACATTGATGTATACATCCTTTCTATTATTTCCCCCACTTGAAAGTTAATCTCTAAAATGCATTGAAAAGTACTCCCTAGCTCTTATCTCCTCCTGCCTGACAATCAGAAATCAAGATAAAAAAAACGGTAAGGTAGAGAATTCGTTTCCCGCCCACTCGCGACAAAATGTGGCATTCAACAGGGTTGAGGGGCTTGGGTCTGTAAGCGAGCGGCTTTAAAAATCGCGGAGGGAGAGTATATCTCCGCCGGGGGAAGCTTTAAAACCGGGAGGAGAGACGGGGAGGGAAATGATGCGCAGATTGGCCGGATCATCTCAAAACCGCCACCACCCCCGTCGTTCTGACGAATATCCTCTCACTCTTGTCATTTTAACTAAAATTTAGCCCCTCTTTCGCTCCAGAATCCCCTCTACTGTCCCAGCCGCCCTCAACCCTCGCCAGGACAATTCCTTTGGTTCATCTTTCTGTCATTGTCATTTGCAAGCTTCTCACTTGGAGATTTTACCGAAGGGAGGAAAAGAGACCGCGAATTTGTCACCCCCAGAGACTTTATCGTCCCCCACACTCGCTAAACTTGCCGACTCTCCACAGGACTACACTCCGCTACGATTATTATCTCATTTGCCGGCGCGAAGTACACACGTGCTTTTTTTAGTGCGTGATTTTTCCACATTTTTAATTGTTTATTATTAAATATTCATTTTATTTTTAATTGTCTTCAAACAGGTGAGTGATTTTTTTTTTACTTAAATTTATTCAAGTGGAAAATTTTTTTTTAAGGAGAAAATTCCGCGTTTGGTCAGACACAATTTTTTTTTTTTTTTTTTAATTTATTAAAGTGGAAATTTTTAATTTTCAAGGAGAAAATTCCGCGTTTGGTCAGACATTTTTTTTTATATAAAGTTTGTGAAGAGGAAATGTAAATGTAAATTTATGAGAGGCAAATTGAAACAATCCGCCAATTAGAGGCGGCGACGTGACGGGATTATGCAGATTTCTTGTTACAAGAGTCGCTGACGGATAATATAGTTTGCTAGACCGTAGAACGAAATTTCCGAAATATTATCTGGAGTGGAAGAGAGACTAACTGGCACTGTCACTTTTAAAGTTTATGCTATCTTATGAATTATAAACTCTAATTGAATTGTTTTAAGAATTTTTTGAATAACTAACCCAGAATTTTTTTAAATTATTAAAAAATTAAAAAGTAACGTAAAAGCCCTAATTATTGACAGGGGTCTAAACATTGACACTCTAAATTATTTTTAAATACATTTAATTATCTGTAATAAAAATAACTATCATATAAATTTTTATTAAATTCTAATTAATTAAAAAATTGAAAAAAATTACTGTCAGTTGAAAATATTAAATATTAATTATTAAAAAAAAATAAAGTTAGCACCAGTTCATCAAACCAGCTTACGAGCGTCTATTTTCTTAACAACTTTGGTTAGAAAAGCATTTTTTTTTAAAATTAATTTCTTCATCTAATTATATGATCTTTTTTTTTTTTTTTAATTAACAATATATGATAAATTTATGAAATTGAATAATCGAAATGCTTAAAAAAAATCAAATCATAACTTTGTCTCTTATAGTGCCAATAATTGGAACTTTTACCTTATTTAATAAAGTTTTTTAAATTCTAGAGCTAGGGTTAAAAATATTAAAAAATTGTATCAGACCTTTTTTGTAGGAAATTTAATTTTCTTTGAAAAAGGTCATTATCGATTTTACTCTATCTCTGAATTTTTGGCCAAAATATAAATTTTAACTCCAAAAATAAAGTTGTAAAAATTGTCCTTAGTTTTCAAAAGTTAAAAATGCTGATTTTGGCTAAAATATTGAAAATATGGAAAATGTACATCAGACTTTTTTTATAGATAATTTAATTTCCTTTAAAAAAGGTCCTTATCAATTTTCCCCTATCTCTCATTATTCCTCTAAAATTTGAATTTAATCTTTAGCAATAAAATTTTGCAACTGATCTACAGTTTTGCAAATTATTACTTATACTATTGTTAAATATTAATGGAAAAAATAAATAATAATAGTAATAATAATAATAATAAGTTGATTAAAGAGTAGCCATGACATATTTATCAGTTGTCAGAGTAAAACTGACAGGAGTCCATTTCCCTTTGGTTGAAGGTTGTATAACTCTACAACTATACAGTTGTTGGTCTGTTGTACAAGTATCTGTACTCGAGCGATACTCCACCACTGTTGTAGAAACTAGTGTCTGTAGAGCGAACAGGGTTGGGAATATAATATCTCCCTGACGGAAGGAACAACGTGGTGGACGCCGTTTGTTTGGAGAAAACAATGCTCCCGAAACAATGCCCATATACTTGTCTCTTTTTACTCTTTCTACTCTCTCCTTGATATCATCCACTCTCATCCTCTTTATACATTTTCTCCATCCACCCTTTTATACTTCTATCTTCTATCACACTTTTCCATCATCTACTTCTTTTCTCCTTACCTTTAAAAAATAAGATTTATAATTATCACAGAATTTGAGTCTTTAATTTTGGAGTTACTGAAAAAATTTAAAAAAAAAAAAAAAGAAACATTTTTTTACAATTATTCATCTTTAAAAAGTATACTTTAATATTAATAAAATTACATTAATTTTTATATTATTACAGTAGATACTGTAATAAATAATCTTTTAAAATATTATTTAATTAATGTAGTTTATATAATTCGACTAAAAATGAGCCTTGAATGTTTAAATAAAATATTTATTATTTTATTTAATATAATAAAAACTATTTTGGTTGATTTGTTGACCGAAGTGGAAGACAGCCGACGAAGCTTGCTACATAAATATACACAAACACATTGACCGTCAACACACATAATATTATTTAACTGTTTAATCTGTCAAAAAGTTTACGTTTACATCCACCTAATTACATCCATTTAATTAACGATCTTGCCAAATTTAATTAACAATTAAAATAGACCTCTAATTAACGACTCGTATATATTAACTGATTTTCTTCAATAAATTCCTAAAAAATATTTCGGATAAATAAAACAAATTATAAATCATTAGATTTTAGCCTTTTCGAAATTAATGGTTTTAATTTTGATATTACGAAGAAAATATTGGTCTTGGAAAAAAAATTTTTAAACAAAAATAGGAAATTTAATTTTATACAAAAAATGTCTTATGATTTTATACAGCCAATATTTTCGCTGTAATTCCAAAATTACGATTCATAATTATTAAAATTTTTGCTAAAAAATTCATTATTTAATAAAGTAAAATAATTAATAATTAATAAATTCTGTAATAATTACTACTTATTAAATCCATTAACATTTCTCCTCAAAGTACAATTAATTATATCCAACAGAACAGCAGAAATCATGGAAGTGTTAAGTCTCCTGTCTTACAATCCCTTGTTCAAATATCCAACATAAGATCCTATTCAATTAATCCCAGCGAACAATGCCTTACAATTCAACAGCAGACTCTCCAGTAAACTCTTTGTTTAATTATTCCCAGATCAACAATGACAACGACCACGGGGGATCCATCAAGCTTAAAAACACCAGCCAGCCTCTCGGGGGGTGATTTAGTGTCCAGACTACTAGCCGCGACTCCTCCGTACCTCTACAACGTCCCGCTGACGCCCCACAGTTTCTTCTTCAGCGAGATGCTGCGGTCTTTTGTCCAAGCCAAGGCTTCGTCTTCCTCGGAAGCTTCTTCAGCAACGACTCCTTCGTCTTCGGCAGTCGCGAATAATTTATCAAACAATCGCAGACGGAAACGCTCTTGGCGAGACGCTAGAGAACGTCCCTTGGAGCTGACCAAGGACAAGAGTGTCTTGAGCGACTCTAAATACTTTCACCAGGAGCTGGCTCCTGAAAATAATCGGTACAGGTCTGCAGCTGCTGCTGCGGCTGAGTATGAAGAAAAAAATCAAGGGCAAAATCTTGAAGCGGAAAAAAATCAAAATCAATTTGAACCTTTGAAGCCTGTTGATGAAAATCGGGATTTTTTGAAGAACAGACACTTTTTTGATGATCCTTCTAGATTATTTAATAATAATAATAGCAATAATAATAATAATAATAATAATAATAATAATAATAATAATAGTGAAGGAGAAAATTTAGAAGAAAATCGCAAAGACACTGCAATGGGATTTATAGAAGGGGAAAAAAATTCTAAATTAGAATTTAAAAATCAAAACTACGGCTTACCTGCTCCAGGAAATTCTGAGTTTACTCCCTCGCCGTTCTGGTACCCGCCGTACCCGATTCCGCCGCAGTACCCCGGGATAGACCCCCTGCACTTCTTCATAGACTTACGTGTCTCCGGACACATCTGGGACCGCAAAGTTAACAGCGAGAGGCAGCCTATTTTTAAGAACAAACACTGCTCCGCGTTTAGCGTACCTCAGACCGCTAAAGAGTATAATCGACCGCTTAATTTAACTCGCGACGAAGCCGGTGCCTATAAAAATAAGGAAAATTATAGAGGCACTCATTTTATTTTCAAAAATTTGAGCAAGACTTACCGGGATGTTGAGAATAAGAGCAATCGGGAGAAATGCGACGGTAACAATGATGAAGGTGAGTTTTAGAGTTGGAAAATAATTTTTTTTTTTTTTTTATAAAATTTGTTTAAATTAATGAAAATTAATTTAGTAGGTAGTTTATAATTTTAAGAATTTTTGTAACAAATAAATTGTAAAAAAAAATTGATTTTTAAAAAATTTGACAAACTAAAAATTTTCTTTAATTTTTAACGCATATCGACATTTTTCTGACTTTTTTTAAACAAAGTAACTTTTTCTAGTCAATTTTTCATTTTAAAAATACCAACAATGAAGAAACAATTTTTGACAGCTGTCCAAAGTAAGTTTTAGGTTATGTTTTATAAACAAAAACTATTTTTTGGAGTTTTTTTTTATTATTACGATTTTTTTTGTTTTTAATAACTCAAATTATTAAAAATTTCAATTAAAAAATTTTTTTAATGATTTTTTTATTTAATTTTTAAAGATTTTTGAAAGTTTTCTCACTTTTTTCAAACAAAGTAACTTTTTCTACCGGCCGCCATTTTTTAAAATGTCAAAATAAATTTTTAGGTTATGTTTTGTAAGTAAAAAATTATTTTATGGAATTTTGACTGTTATTTTGATTTTTTTTTCTTTTTAATATTTCAAATTATTAAAAAGTTTATTTAAAAAATTTTTTTAATTAATTTTCGTTAATTTTTAGAGAATTTTCACAGTTTTCTGACTTTTTTCTAACAAAGGAGTTTTTTCTACCCGGCGCCATTTTTAAAAATGTCACTTTAAAAAAAAAAAAAAAACTTCCACTTTTTTTTTAATTTTTTTTTGGCGCCATTTTTAAAAATTTTAATTTTTGTAAAAAATTTCAATTATTGTAAAAAAAAATTATTTATAAAATTTAAACTTGTCAAAAATTTAATAAATTAATTGAATAAAATAAAACTATCAATTCTTCACCTAAAAAAATAAAAAAAAAATTTTTTTTGACAGCTGTCAAAAAATTAAAACTAAAGTTTATTTATTGTTTACCAAGTTTTGACGTTTCCTTATTTTTTCTAGCCGTCGGTAGCTCATCACAGCAAGACAGAGCGTCACCGTCAACTTTTAAAGAAGACAAAGAAGATGTTTCTTCCGGAACAACTTCAGGAAGTAAAAAAGACATACGTGCTCTTATTGGGTTAGAACTTGTCGTCGACTATGTCAAGGAACCGAAAGAAGAGCCCCAGCCGCCGTCACCCACCACTAACATATAAATTGTTATAATTATAAATATGTATTTTAAAATCTTAGAAATTATTAAATAATTAATTAACTAAATATTAAATAATTAAATTACGTGCAATTTTATTTACTTTATTTTGTGATCTGTAAATAATTACGTGCAATCTAGATAAGTTATATGTATAATTGAATTATATAAAAATAAAGAAACTTTAATTTAAAAAATTCAATTATTGTTTGCAATTACGCGTAACTCTAAAATTATTTCACCCTTTTGTGAATTATTTAATTTTATTAATTTGCGCTGGTACTTTTCTTCTTTTGGCGGAGCTCGGATTAAATTGTAGACAATTGGAGCTTCTTTAATCATTCTTGAATTTTCTGGAGAATAAATCTGGAAAATAGGAAAATTATTAAAAAATTGATATTTTTTAATTTTAAGAAATTAAAAATTCAATTTTTGGAAAAAATTTATTAAATAAAATTATCAATTTTTTAACTATATTATTATTTAAAAAATTCTATATTAAGAAATTTAAATAAAATTACAAGTGCAAATTTAAATATTGATTTTTGAAGAAATTTGAAAAAAAAAATAAAAAAAAAATTTTGAAAAATAATTGAAATTTTTTTTTTTTTAATTTCTTGGAAAATTAATCTCTTTGATTGGAAAAATAAAGATTTTTCAGAAAAAAAATTTTTTTTCATTGAAGAAATTAATAAAAATCGAAAAATTGCTCATAATGGTGATTTTTGCAAAAACAAAGATTTTGAAGCTTCGGGGCACTATGAAAAAAAAATCTTAGCGCTTTGAATTTTTCAGGGATTTTAGGGGACACTTGGAGGTTGAAAAATTACCGACTTAATCCTTTGTTCATCCATTTTATCCAAAGTTATACCAAGTTATCCAAATATCCTTAATTATGCGAATTTTTGTCGTTTTTTCAGTTAAAGTTTTCAATTTAAAAAAAATTTTTTTGACAAAAGCTATTCACGGTATCTTATAGAGAATATTGTGTAGTTTTTAAAACCGTCCTTCGATTTCCTATACGATAATTATTTCCAGAGTTATTGATTGTCAAAGTGAAAAAGTACTTTTTTGCTTTGACTGACGATAACTCCATGGCAAATCATCGTACAGGCTTTTTGATTACGTCAAATTGAAGGGCATTAAATTGTCTAAAAAAGCTTTTCAGCGAAACAATGGAAAAAAATTTTTTCGAAGCCCGTGGACCTTTTTTAAGACGAGAAAAAATTTGGAAAATTTTTTTTTGTAGTTTTCTTAGGATTTCTCCAGACCCGAACATGATAAAAAATTTTCATGGTCATATCTGAAAACTAGACACTTGGAGCTACAATTTG
>JZSA01002816.1:0-24219 GCA_000956155.1 Cotesia vestalis | reverse complement strand
GGTATTTTTTTTTTTTTTTTTTTTTTTTTTTTTTTTTTTTTTTTTTTTTTTTTTTAATTCTGGACATGAAGAATATTTAAGTACCATGTATAAGTGATAGCTTGAAAAAAATATTGGATAGAGCTTTTTGTTTGTATCGTATTCGGTTGAATTGAAATAATTATAATTATAAAAACTATTTAATCACTGTGTATCAAAAGGTGTCCAATTGTAATAATAAAAAAAAAAAAGAAATTAGTATAAAAAAAAAAAAAAAAAAAAAAAAAACAAGTTTGTTGATTGATAACTTGCTGTGTCCTATTTGTTTCAACAATGGTTGGTTGTAATCGATTCAACAGAATTGTAATTGTTTTATTTGGTAATTATATTCTTTTGGCTCCTACTCGGTGTTACTTGTAATTAAAAAGAACTCCAAAAAATGACCAACAGATTTAGATTATTTCATCAAATTTCATCAAAAACCACAGGATGGAATACTTTGTTATTTTTACTATTGGACTTTTGAAGGATTGGAATGTCTTATAAAGGATCGCTGGTGGTCTGAAAAATATTCATCGGAATTATAATGGAGATTGTGTGGAGTCCAGCGAGTTTAGATGATAATGTGACGTTGTTTCTGGTTCAATTGAATCCACTAATTTTTCAACTGCTCTTGGAGTTATTAACAACGTATTAAATTAGTTTGTTGATCATCGACCTAGATTATTTAAGGACGTTAATTTATTTAGCGTACCGCATCAACGTCCTTAAATATATGTTTTCCTCGACGATTGTTGTTTAACAATATTATGGATCAACAGATTGATAGATGGATTTACTTAGCGTCACTTGTCAATTGTATTTAATAAAGATACTCTTGTGTAACCATGATATATCATAATTAGTCACTGATTTTAATAAAAAAAAAACTAAAATAAATAAAAAAATTTTTGTTGACTTGAATTTGAGAAAAAGTTTAACTGGTTGGTGTGTGTTTATTTTTTTATCAGCTATTTTTGAAGAGTTAATCTGACAAGAAGATGTTCGGTGGTTTTTCTTCTCAAACTACTTGACAGTCACAATTACTGTCATTGTAATGTCTGTTCATCATTCAGGTGAGAATTATTAATTTTTTTTTTCTTGCTATAATATCTGGATCGTTGGCTTCTTCCAAAGAGACTTTTTAAACTTTTTAATTCTTCTTTTAAATTTTTATAGTCACTTAAATGGTAAGTCGTGTCTCGATCAATTTTCATCCACAAGATATTCTAATTAATCTTTTGCAGTATTTATTTGACTTGACGAGTTATCTTCTTAATTATTTTTTTTTATTTATCAGGTCTTTAGGTTGATATTGAAATTTTGAAATTTTCAAACTGGGAATGTCTTTATATATTTTAAGATTTATATTATTCTTCGGTCATATTTTATTAATTAGTGCTGGGCAGAAATTTTCTTCGTAGCTCATTTTTTAAATAAATGAATATTTTTTTTTTTTTTTTAGATTTAAAAAAAATGACCCCTTAATAAATATTCGTCAAATATAATAATATAATAATTCAGGGGTTCCATTATTCACCGTAGGAACGTCAATAAATCTTGGAGAATTAACGAGAAGATGTTAGATGACACTGTTAGATCTTCATCTTAAAATTCCTTTTTATTTTTATTTATCGTCCCCATTCTTCTCGTCCTTTTTACTCAAACTTTTCCCCGACATTATACAAGATACATTTTGCTGGTACTTTCCACGAGTTATGAAATATAACCACCGACAACTTTTCTTATACTTCAGGCTTTTATTCTCTAGAATGTGTAAAATAAAAAATAAAAATTCTCAAGAGTAAAAAACTCTGATTTACATTAATTAATTTTTTTTAGAGGATAAAAAATAAATAAACAATTTATGTTTATTTTTTTTTTAATCTATTTTATTAATATTTTTTTTTTTTAATTATTATTGTAATAAATAATAATTATGTATTTTACACGAGCAATCTTTCGGTACAACTAGAGACTCAACATGACTATCAGTTTAAATTATTTATTGTTCTTTGATGAGTGATAATAAATAAAATGATTATTACTTTACTAGCTAGTGGATTTTTATATTAAATGGACGTACGCAAAAATAATTCAGAACGTTACGGTATTATTTTAATACTCAACAATAATAATAATAATAATTCCGTAACGTTAATAATAAATACACGGTTAAAAATTTAGATGATTGTAAATCTAGCAGACATTTTTTTGTAATTAAAAAAAATTCACCTAGAAATAAAAAAATTTTTTTTTTTATTTTAAAATTATTATTAAATTTTTTTACTTTCTTAATAATAATAAAAATTATCTGCTAGATCAATTAAAAATTAAGAAACTATTTTTTTTTTCAATTGAATAAATGGCAAACATGATATTTCACCATCACTATCAGTATTTGGTGAATAACAACGTGAAAAAAAAAAAAAAAAAAATTATTTGACTTTAAGCCTCACGATAAAACTCACGTGCTCAGATTTATTTACTTTGGGCAATAACTTTCTTGCAAATTTCATTAGTGTACTCGCTGCACTTGGCCTTACCGCCCAAGTCGCCGGTCAAAAATTTGGCTTCCTTGATAGTTTCGTAAGCCGAGTGCTCAATAATGCGAGCGTGGTCATTGAGACCCATGTACTTCAGCATCATGACAGCAGACAGCAACAAGGCAGTGGGGTTGGCTTTGTCTTGGCCAGCGATGTCCGGAGCGGTTCCGTGGACGGACTCAAAGAGAGCGCCGTTGAGTCCGATGTTGCCACTGGGGGTCAAACCCAGACCTCCAACCAGACCAGCACACATGTCAGACAAGATGTCACCGTACAGATTTGGCATCACCAATACGTCGTATTGAGACGGGTCTTGCACCATGTTCAGACAGACTGTGTCGAGATAACGTTCCTCGAATTTTACGTTGGGGAATTTTTTTGCTGCGTCTCGGCAACAGCGCAGGAAAAGTCCGTCTGACATACGCATGATGTTGGCTTTGTGCACTGCTGTTACCTGAAATTTACCAGCAATTTATTATTATTTAGAGAAAAAATTAAATAAAGTACAAAATTGACAAAAAATTTTTTTTTGAAAATTTGAAAATTTTATTTCCTAAAAAAAAATGATTCTTTTCATTTTTTTTTATTTTTAAAATTTTACCCGACATTTTTAACTTTTGAAAATTATGGATAAATTTTAAAATTTCATTTTTGGAGTTTAAATTCAAATTTTGGCCAAAAAATTATATATAGGACAAAATTGACAGTAGAAAATTAAATTTTATTTAAAAAGGTCTCTTATTTTTTTATAATTTTAATTTTTGACCCATAATTTTGAATTTAAAAATTCAAAAGTTTAACAAATAATTTTTTTATTTATCATATTGCAAAATTTAACAACAATAAAAATAATAAATACCTTTTTACGGCCATTGTCAGTAGCATACTGAAAAGCGAATTCAGCAACCCGACTTGAAGCTTCTTCCGTGATAAGTTTTATCGACTGAACCACGCCGTCCACAATCTCGTGTTCTATACCAGAGTATTCACCTTCTGTGTTTTCACGGATAGTCACTACGTCAACATTATCATAAAGAGTTTTGTAACCTTCCAATGATCTACAGGGTCTCACGTTGGCATACAAGTTGAATTCTCTGTCAACAAGAATTAGTAATCACAATCACTGTTCATTGATATTATCATTATAATTTATGGACTATAAATAAGGAAGTGAATTATGTTATTATGTAATAATTGGAGTATGTACATAAATAGTAGTAACCTTGTAGTATAAAAGAGTAAACTTACTTTCTTAAAGCTAAATTTAAAGATCGATGTCCTTTGCCGATTGGAGTCATCAACGGGCCTTTCAGGCCGATTTTATTTCTGTTGACTGAGTCAATTGCAGCTGGGGGAATTCCGAATTTTCCATCTGGGCCTTTTACTGGGGTTACGTCTACTGACTCCCACTCAATTGGTACCTTAAATTAATTAATTATTTTTTTTTATAATTTTTAATTTTTTTTTTTAATTCCGCCATCTTGGATTATAAATCTCTGAGAAAATATTGAAAAAAAATTATTACTCACCTTTGCAGCGTCGAAGATTTTTTGTACAGCTGCTGAAATTTCGGGTCCAATTCCATCACCGGGAATCAGTGTACACTTTTTTAACCCACCACTGTACAACCTTACATTGCCAATTTTTGGTGTAATCTTTAAAAAAACAATTAAAAAAATTTAACCTCTTTAAAAAAAATTTTTAAATAAAATTAGCAAACAGCTGATAATTTTTAGAATTTTTTTTTATAAATAAAATAATTTTAAAAAAATTGCACATGTGAAAAATTTGATAAACTATACGTGCAATTTTTTTAAATATTTATTTTTTTCAAAAAATGATTTTTAAAATTATTAAAAAAAAAAAAATAAAAAATTTTCAGCTAATTTTAGTTTCATAAAAATATATATATTTTTTTATTAAGTAATTGAATAAATACTTACAGCTTTGCGTATCCATTGTGCTGCCATTGTTAAGTTTAATAAAATTTAGGTTTATATTTTAATCTAAAATCACAATTACAGATTTAATATTCTAAAATATATAATACAGTGTAACAGTAAAATAAAACTGGGAATAAAACGAGAGTAAGATTGAGAATAAAAGAGCAGACTTTTTTTGTGACCCCGAAATAAAATTCGATTTTTCGGTGTGATATAATATATTTTTTTTTGTTCACTTTATTCACGAGATAATCACGCTCTCTTTCATGTATTTATCTTCCGTCGACGAAATAAATGTAGATTTTATCCAAAGATGATACTTAAATATTATCAGCGCTTTTTTTAAAAGTGCAATTAATTTTATAAATTTTTTAAATCACTAGAATTTACAATAATTAATAATTACAATAAATAATTATTATTATTT
This sequence comes from Cotesia vestalis, assembly GCA_000956155.1. NCBI lineage: Eukaryota > Metazoa > Arthropoda > Insecta > Hymenoptera > Braconidae > Cotesia > Cotesia vestalis. The sequence continues at coordinate 19,285 of JZSA01002816.1, read as the reverse complement.
AAAAAATTATTGATTTTATTAATTAATTAAATGTATTGAAGTTTAGTTCAATATTTAACAATAAATATTATTATTCTCACTATTTGCACTGAACAAATTTTTTAACAATTGTCACAACAATAAACAATTTATTTATTATTATTAATAATAATATTTTAATTGTAAACAGGCAGTGACGTTTGTGTTACTAAAAAAACTAAGATGGCTGTCACTTTAAACTTTTGCGCATGCGCAAAACAACTGCACATGCGCAGAATGTCCGCGCAAAAATTTAAAATGTTAAATTCATTTTTTAAATAAATTATTTTTAATAATTTTATAAAAATTTAAAAAAATTAAATTTTTTAGTAATTAAAATTAATTGATTAAATTTTTTTGTAAATTAAGTAAATTTAATTAAAATAAATTGAAAAATTCTACTGCGCATGCGTCAGTTTAATATCTGACAACGTGGTCGCTCGTGGATATATTAAATGTTTACTTGAATTGCATCATTACCGGATTGTAAATAAAAAAAGTATAAATTCATTTGAATTGATTTTTAACCGTCAGTTCTTAAGCGCACTTCGTTTTTAAAAAATTAAATTTATAAATAAAATAAAATGTGTGGAATTTGGGCAGTTTTTGGAGTTGAAGGAGAAACGCTTAATTGTGTTTGCAATAATTTCAATAAAATTTCTCACCGAGGTCCCGATGCTTTGAGAGTTGAAAATGACAGCCGTATCAAGGTAAATTATATTAATTTAATTATTAAAATTTTTTTTTATAATTATTTAAAAATTTTTAGAACGCTTTTTTGGGCTTTCACCGGCTGGCTATTCTTGACAGTTTATGTGGTATGCAGCCAATGAGACTGTACAAATATCCAAATGTATTTTTGATATGCAACGGTGAAATTTACAATTTTAAACAAGTAAGTATTTTTTATTAATTACTTATTTATTTATTAATAAATTTATTTATTTTGTAGCTCAGGGATAAATATAATTTTTCATACTCATCAAAATGTGATATTGAAATTATTACTCACTTGTACATGAACGGAGGTGCTAAAAATGTTGTCAATAATTTAGACGGAGTTTTTGCATTTTGTCTTATGGATATGCAGGAAAATAAAGTTTTAATTGGACGTGATCCATATGGAGTTAGGCCTTTGTTTAGATTGTTGAGTACTGATGGCCAGTTGGCTGTTTGTTCTGAAACTAAAGTAAGTATCTTTTATTTTATTTTATTAACATCTGTCAATTTTTTTTTAATTCTTACAAAAAAATTCCACATTTTAAAATTAAAAAAAAAAAAATTACAAATGCAAATTTTTAAAAAACATTTTTTTTTTATTTATTTTTTAAAATTGGCATTTTATTTAATGTTTAATTTTTTATTTTATAAAAATAAACTCAGAAAAATCATAGAAATTTTTTTTTTAAATAAAAAAAAAATTTACAAAAATCATTAAATTTTTTATTTTTTTTTTTATTATTATCATTAATTTATGACTATAAATTTAGCCAGAAATTTATTTTTTATACTTAAAAATAATCAATTAAAAAATTTTTTTTATTTTCTATAAACATTGATTTTTTTTAATTTAAAAAAATAATAAAAAATTAATTTAAACTGTCAAAAAAATTTCTAAAAATCGTAATTGTTTTTTTATAAAAAGAAACTATTAAAAAAATTATTTTAAATCGATAAATGATATTTTCTAAAAAACCAATTATGAAAAGATTTCTAAAAATCATTAAATTTTATCTAAAAAAAAAAAAAAAAAACACTGAAAACAATTAAATTTTATTTTTTACTAAATTTTTTTATTGCTCAATAATTTATTTTTGTCTCGTCGATAAAAAAACTTTCTAAGTAATTAAATTAAAAAAAAAAAAAAAAAAAACAAAACTATAAACTATTTATATAAATTTATTTATAGGGTCTAATAGGATTGACCGATCAAGTAACAGGAGACTGGACGTTAGAGCCGTTCCCTCCAGGACACTACGAGGAATATAAAATCCTGGAGAATGGAAAAGTAAAATTATTGTCCCGAGTTTGTTACCACAAACCGGGTGATAAGCCGTCTTTTGATACTTATGTTCCCTGGGATGGTAAAAAATATTAAAATAAATTAATAATTAAAATATTAAAATAAAATAATAATTAAAATTTTTATTTATTCAGCTTTGGTACCAACGGACGTTCAAGGTAACATTGTAAAATTGTTCACCGGAGCAATTGAAAAGCGTTTGATGGCCGACAGACGTATCGGCTGTTTGCTCTCCGGAGGTCTGGACTCAAGTTTAGTAGCCTCGCTGGTGGTCAAGCTAGCAAAGAAGCACAATTTGCCTTACAAGGTCCAGACCTTCGCGATAGGAATGGGCGACAGTCCAGATTTACGCGCCGCGAGGCAGGTAGCTCAGTTTATCGACAGCGAGCACCACGAAATAACATTCACTGAACAGGATATTGCTGATGTCTTGGATAATGTTATTTACACTCTGGAGACATTCGATATTACAACTGTTCGTGCATCAGTTGGGTAAATAATTCATTTATTAATTAATAATTAATTAATCTATTCAGATGAATGATTTTTATTTATTTTATTTATTTTATTTATTTTATTTATTCAGGATGTACTTGCTGGCTAAGTACATTAAGGAAAAGACCTCAACCACTGTAATATTCAGCGGTGAAGGTGCTGATGAGTTGGCTCAGGGGTATATTTATTTCCGAGATGCACCAAATCCTCATGATGGTCACGAGGAATCTCTTAGGTTGTTGAAAGATATTTATCTTTATGATGGACTTCGCGCTGATCGGACTACTAGTGCTCACAGTCTTGAGCTACGTGTTCCATTTTTAGATCTTCAGTTTACTAATTATTATTTATCGCTTAATCAAGAATCAAGACAACCCCAAAGTAAATATTTATTATTATTATTATTATTATTATTATTATTATTATTATTATTATTATTACTCAACTTAAAAATATTTTTAATAATAATAATTTTTAATAGAAATTTTAAGAATTGATGTTTCTATAGCATCTTAATGATGAGCACTACAAAAGTTTCTATATCTCCTAAAATATTGAAGATAGCTTCATAGTATAAAAACGTTTTTTATAGAAAATTGTTTAAGCTACAATTTTTGATTCTTATGATTTTTTCCAAAAATCAATATTTTAAAAGTTATGACCAATTTTCTAGTGACTTTACAAAAATTTTTACCAACGATAGTGATTTTTTATTTTTCGCTTTGTGAGTTTTAATTAAATTATGATATCTCCTAAAATATTAGAGATAGCTCGATAGTATAAAAACGTTTTTTGTAGGAAATTTTCTAAGCTACAATTTTGAATTCTTATGATTTTTTCCAAAAATCAATATTTTAAAAGTTATAGCAATTTTTGTAGCGACTATACAGTAATTTGGTATTTTTATTTCCATATTTTATTATTAATATTATTTTCTTGTTTAATTAAAATTTTTATTACAATTTTTTAGATGGAGTTGAAAAGCACTTACTCAGATCAGCTTTTGATAAAGAAAATTTATTACCCAACAATATTTTATGGCGTCATAAAGAAGCATTCAGTGATGGTGTTGCTTCGATTAAAAAATCACTTTTCCAAATAATTCAAGAAATTGTTGAATCTAAAGTTACAGATCAAGATATTGAAACAGCTCATTTGAAATATCCACACTGTACTCCCAAGACAAAGGAGTCTTATTATTACAGGTAATTATTTTTATTTTAATAAATTATTTAATCAAAATTTTACGTGTCAAAATATTTTAAAAAATATTTATTTAATAAAAATAAAAATTTTAATTAAAAAATTTTTAACTTCAAAATATTAATTAATTTTTTTTTTTCCAGAAAAATGTTTGAAAAAAATTATCCAGGACAAGCTGAGTCATTAATTCCCTACTTTTGGATGCCACGGTGGGTAAAAAACATCACTGACCCATCGGCAAGATTTATTAAACATTACGCCGCTGAAGAAGATTCAAAATAAATATGAAAATTAAATCAGCCGACATTTAAAAATATTTTTAATTAAAATAAAAAATTTCCCATGTAAAAAAATTTTAAAAATTACTCGTGCAATTTTTAAAAAATATTTTTTTACTTTTAATTAATAAAAAAAAATTTTTTAAACGTCGGCTAAATTTTATTATCATAAAAAATTAATTTCAAAATTTGTACACTGAATAAAAATTTTCTTTACACTCTAAATTTATTATTCTTACCAAAATAAATTTTTTAATTCTCTAAAAAAAATTCTAGAATTTAAAAATTTTAAATTAAGCGCCCAACGCGCATGCGCAGCCGGTCTTTGAGAAAATCACCGTGTGGGAGCATTTCAGTCTCGCAGTTATTATTCTAACCAATAAAAATTCTTGTAATTGTATAAACAATACATGGAATATCAATGACTATAAATTAATATGATCAAGTAAAATGTGTGCAGTTAAAATATATAAATAAAAATAAATTAATTAGTTATTAATTCAATATGATTTGGTTAGTGTACTTAATAATAAATATTTTGTATTTAAAATGTTCGGGAACACGTAAGTTATTTTATTGATATTTTTTTTTATTTATTTTGACACTTGAGAATTTTAAAATAAATTAAAAAATGTTTTTTTAATTAATTTAAAAGATGTTTTATAATTTTTATAGAAAAAATTTAAAATTTTTAATACAATTTTATTAAAATAAATTTATTCAATATAAAAAAATTAAAAAATTAATTTATAATTTAAAAAATAAATTTTTCTTGTAATTTTTTTGTTGAAAAAAAATTTTTAAAATTGTCACGTGTTGAAATTTTAATATAATTAATGAAAATAAAGTTAAATTTTTAAAAATTTTTAGAATTTTTTTTTATTGAAAAAATTATCACAAAAAAATTTTTAAAAAATTTCAAGTGTAATTTTTTAAAAATATTTTTTTGTAATAATTAAATTATTAAAAAAAAAAAAAAAAAAAAAATTTAGAAATAAAATTATTGTTTAATAATTAAATAAATAAATTAATTAATTAGATGTAGAGTCGCAAGGATACTGCGCGATATACAATGGAAAAATATGTAAAAAATACCTGACAGGAATTGGCAAAGTTTGGTTCAATGACACAGCTGATAATCCTGGATCTTGGCTTAATGAACAAATAACCAGTGACTTGTGGGAGGAATTAATTTTTCCACTAAGAGAACCTTGTCGTTCTGCTGCTGAGGTATTTATTTTTATTTATTATAAAAAATAATTATTTATTTATTTATTTTTTTTTGTGATTTTAAAAACAGAAAATGCTGTGCATGTACGCATTCCCACTCTGTCACGATTCGGAGCGCTTGCCGCTCTGTTATGAAGACTGCATGGCGATACGTCATGAATTTTGCTTCAACGACTGGGCTTTAATTGAAGATAATAAACAACGAGGGATTTATATCAGATCTCGCGGGCATTTTCGACTGCCTGACTGTGACATTTTGCCGAAATTAGACGACAAATCTGTGGTTTGTTCTCATATTCATTTGACTGATGTTAATCAAGATTTAGTTACTTGTAAGTATTTTTATAATTAAAATCAGAAGAAATTTCATTTTTCATGATATAAATTTTTTACAAAAAATTAATTTTAAATAATTGACTTTTTAATTTTTTACAATTTCTAGGTAGAATTTTTTTTTTAATTTATTTTTAATATAATTTAACAGCTGATAATTTTTTTTTAAGGTTCTAATTTATTTTAAATAAAATTTTGACAGCTGATAATTTTTTTTATGAATTTTTTAAGATTATAAATCTCAAAAAAATTTTTGGAGAGTAAAATTTGCCAGCTGATAATTTTTTTAAGATTATAAAATTCTAATAAATTAAAAAAAAATTAAATTTGACAGCTGATAATTTTTTTAAAGTTATAAAACTCTAAAAAATAAAAAAAAAAAAGTTAAATTTGACAGCTGACATAATTAAATAAATTAAAAAAATTGTTGACTGTCAGCTGATTGTAGTATAATTTTAATTATTGCTCAATAATGACAATCTAAGCTCGATTTTCAAATGACACTTTATATATTTAATCTTAAATAAAAAAAAAATAAATTTCTTAGTTTAAATAATTCTATTTTTTTTTTTTAGATGACTGTGTGATAGAAAATGGACGTTACTACATGGGTAAAATGAACAAAACTAAAAATGGACTAGACTGTCAATCATGGAATGTCCAAGAGCCACACAGCCACAACAAACCTCCAAATGTTTTTCCACAAATACGTCATGGAGAAAATTATTGTAGAAATGCTGGAGGCGATGAACGTATGCCCTGGTGTTTTACTATGGATCCAACAGTTCGTTGGCAGCATTGTGATATTCCTATTTGTGGTAATTATTAATTATTTAAAATAATTCAAAAATTAAGAAGAAATTTTTTTATCACAATTTGTTAAAAAAATTAAAAAAAAAATTTTTTTTTTAATAACATTAAAGAATTTTTTTTTTTTTTTTTTTTATTAAATAATTTTTATATAATTAATTAAATTATTTTATTACAGATAATTCAACAGATTTTGTCTGGGAAACTGAACGAAAAAATATAACAATGGAAACAGTATTTACTCCAACATTTACAATGATATTATCAGCCCTAGGATTTATTGTAATAGTAGGATCATTATTAGGAATATTTTTGAGCCAAAAATTCAAAAAAAATCCTTCAGGTTACAATTCACCAGAAATAAGGGTAATTATTTTTTTTTACTTCTTTTTTTTAAGTTTATTAAATTTTTTTACAGAGTATATTGGATTTTCTTCAATATTTAGGCCACAAACAGGGCTTTAAAATTTAGTTAAAAAATAAGGACAAGTCCTCAAACTTGATTTTTGAATTAAAAATTTTAATTTTGATGAAAAAAATCAAAAATAGAGTAAAATTTATGACTATTTTTCAGGAAATTAAATTCTTTGTAAAAAAGGACTCTTTTTTTTCATACCTTCAAAATTTTAGTCAAAAACAGAATTTTAAATTTTTGAAAATTATGGAAAAGTCTTCAAATTTGATTTTTTAATTAAAAATTTTAATTTTTAATTAAAAATTCAAATTTTGAATTAAAAATTCAAATTTTGAATTAAAAATTAAAATTTTAAATTAAAAATTCAAATATTGAAGAAAAAAATCAAAATAGAGTAAAATTTATGACTTTTTTCCGTAAATTAAATTTCCTACAAAAAAGCTTTAATTAAAAAAAAATTAATTAACTTTACTAAAAAAAAAAAACCAACAATCTAATAAAAAAATAATTTTCAGGACGTCAACATCGACTTGGACAAGCTCCCAAGCAACGACGCGTACCACAAAACAGGCGCGCAATTAAACCCCAAACTAGAAAAACTCGAGTTCCCCCGAAACAACATAATCTACGTGCGAGACTTAGGCCAGGGCGCGTTCGGGCGAGTGTTCCAAGCCAAAGCCCCAGGATTAAATCCCAACGAGGAGTTCACGAACGTAGCAGTGAAGATGTTGAAAGAAGAAGCCTCGGACGATCTATTGGTAGACTTTGAGCGCGAAGCTTGCCTTCTGGCAGAGTTTGACCACCCGAACATCGTAAAACTCCTAGGAGTTTGCGCTCTGGGTCGTCCGATGTGTTTATTATTCGAGTACATGGGCCGTGGAGATCTAAATGAATTTTTGCGCTCTTGCTCTCCGGAGTCTTCAATGCTGAATTCAAATATTAATTTAAATTTGAATTTAAACTTGAATTTAAATTTAAATTCAAATCAAAATCCGGCTAATTTAAAGCTAGCGCACATGGATTTAATTAATATCGCTCGGCAAGTCGCTTCAGGCATGGTCTACCTCTCAGACCGCAAGTTTGTCCACAGAGACCTTGCCACGAGGAATTGCTTGATTAACAACGAGATGGTGGTTAAAATTGCGGACTTTGGACTGTCTCAGAAAATTTACCTTCAAGATTATTACAAAGGCGACGACTCCGATGCTATTCCAGTTAGGTGGATGCCGCTGGAGAGCATTTTGTACAATAAATACACCATTGAGTCAGACGTCTGGGCTTTTGCCGTTTGTCTCTGGGAGATCTTTAGCTTCGCGCTCCAACCGTACTATGGAATGACTCACGAGGAAGTCGTTAAGTATATTAAAGAGGGAAATGTACTTGGCTGTCCGGATAATACTCCCCATGATGTTTATGAACTTATGAAGGCTTGCTGGAATAGGAAGCCCGTTGATAGACCCTCTTTTAGGAAAATTTATGAAAAGTTGGAGGTCATTAAGGCCAGGATGGAGAAGGAGAATAAAGAGGACAGTATTGCGTTACATATTAGACTTTAAGGAATTTTTTAATTTTTTTTTTTTCGGAGATTTCTTTTAAAATCCCCTATTTTTGATTTTTTTTTTAAGAAAAATTGAAATATTGGAAAAACTATTGGAGATAGAGGAAAATTGATTAAACCTTTTTTGTAGGAAATTGAATTTTCTATAAAAAAGGTCTCTTATGATTTTTTTCTATTTTCAATATTTTAGACAAAATTAGCAATTTAAACTTTTGAAAATTAAGGACAAGTCCTTAAACTTTATTTTTGAATTAAAAATTCAAATTTTTAAAAAACAATTGGAGATAGAGCAAAATTGATAAGGACTTTTTTGATAGGTAATTGAATTTTCTAAAAAAAAGGTCTCTTATAATTTTTTTTTATCTTCAATATTTTAGCCAAAAAAAGCATTTTAAACTTTTAAAAAAATTTCTTTAGAAATTTGATTTTTGCTATTTTTTATTTTTAGTTTTTCAAACTAAAAAATATTTTTTTATATTAATTAATTTTATTTCAATTAAAATACTCATTATTTTTTTTTTTAATTTTGTATATAATTGTTTTACGACTGAATTTTTTTGTGTTGATAAAAAATTCTTACAATTTTTATCAACACACTTGATATTATTAATTCTAAGTGATAATTTCTTTTAAATAATTTTTACATAAAAATTTTAATGACACATGTACTTGATGTAAAATATAAAGGTTGTCTTTTATACGGGAAAAATATATACACTGTCTTGATAAAAATGTTTCTTTGTACGATTGATTTTTGTTAATAAAAACTCAGAAAAAAATTCATAGTTATTTTTTCAATAATTATTTATTGCACAATTTAAAAGAAAAATTCAAAAAAAAAAAAAAAAATTAACTAAAAAATTTCTAAACTAAAATTATTGAAATAATGAAGATCATTACAGTATGAGCAAATAAATTCATACATACATATATATTTATATGTATAAATATTTTAAAAATTAAATTATCAATAATCGTTGTAAATATACAGCAATTATAAATAAAATGCGAGCTACTAATTAATTAATAATGGAAATATAATTTTTTCTAAGACTAGGATTTAATAGGCCAAATATTAAATAGAGAACTTGCTTTGTAATTTTTTTTGTCTTTAGATACATAATTAGGAAATGACCTTGTATCTTGTGAAATATTGAAATTTTTAAAAAAATAAGCTCATCCCGATGTTACACTCTTCAAGACCTTTCATTTGAGTACCCACATCAATTTTTCATATATTTTATATATTTATATATATCATATATATAAATATATGAAAAATATATAAAAAATGCAAGTGGGTACTCAAATGAAAGCTCTTGTTAATTCTAACATCACGATGAGCTTAAATCTTTGAAAATGTCAATATTTATAAAATTACATTGCAATTTAACAAAAGTCAATATTTAATAAATCAAAACTTTAATTATTTATACTTCACAAGTCACGGAAGTCACATAGTGACTGCAAGGATGCAAGTTTTCTATTAACAAAACAATAATTAATTTCTTCTTAATTTTACTAAAATAATTAATCTCTAAAAACTATTTTTTTTTTTTTTTTATAGTTACAAATTATTTAAATTTATAACTTGGAGTCTATATACCTATAATACTATTTATTATTTTTATAACAGTAAATATTTATTTTATAACACTAATTTTTAACTTCCTAAATTTACTCGATTAATCTATCAATTTTTTTTTTTTTTTATTTTTTTTTTTTTTTTTTTTTTTTTGGTAAGGAACTACCAATTTAATTAATTAACAATTTATTAATTATTCACTCAGCTGATTTAAAATTAATATCGATAAAAGCAAAAGAAGAAAAAAATTCTATGAATTAACAGCATTTACAAGAGATCATTTAAATCAACAATTTGCCAAAAAATTAATACTCTGTCTAGGTAATTGTAATTAATTAATGATATATACACCGTAAATTAATTTAATTAATTAATTAATGATCAAGAAAAATATGAAATTTTAAATGAATGATTGATAAAATATTTTAAATAAAATATCGAATAATTTTGTCAACGATTGTTATAATTTTTTTTCGAATTTCTAAATTTAACGAAAGATAATTTTCTTATAAATAAATATGGAAATAAATAAATTTTAGTTGCTCGTTGAGTAGCAGATAATTCCTGCTAAGTTTTAATTCTTATTTTTTTTGGTAAGGAACTACCAATTTAATTAATTAACAATTTATTAATTATTCACTCAGCTGATTTAAAATTAATATCGATAAAAGCAAAAGAAGAAAAAAATTCTATGAATTAACAGCATTTACAAGAGATCATTTAAATCAACAATTTGCCAAAAAATTAATACTCTGTCTAGGTAATTGTAATTAATTAATGATATATACACCGTAAATTAATTTAATTAATTAATTAATGATCAAGAAAAATATGAAATTTTAAATGAATGATTGATAAAATATTTTAAATAAAATATCGAATAATTTTGTCAACGATTGTTATAATTTTTTTTCGAATTTCTAAATTTAACGAAAGATAATTTTCTTATAAATAAATATGGAAATAAATAAATTTTAGTTGCTCGTTGAGTAGCAGATAATTCCTGCTAAGTTTTAATTCTTAAACTTGTCATTTAAGAAGTTATTTACTTGTCAATTATTATGTTGTTCTCGGGTCATTTTTTTCCTTTGAACCATTTAGCTTCCTCAGCTATTCGGTCGAAGCAATCTTGAAGATATATATACTGTAACAATAAAAATTTAATTGATATTAAATTAATTTTAATGTTCGTAAAGATAATTATGGAAGAAATTTTAATTTTTTTAAATTATGGACAAGTCCTTAAATTTGATTTTTAAATTAAAAATTTAAATTTTAAGGAAAGGAAGAGAGATAGAGTAAAATTGATAAGCACCTTTTTGATAGGAAATTAAATTTTCTATAAAAAAGGTTTCTTATAAATTTTTAATATTTTCAATATTTTACCCAAAAACGACATTTAAACTTTTTAAAATTACGGACGAGTCCCTAAACTCGATTTTTTAATTAAAAATTTAAATCTTGTCAAAAAAATAAAAAAATAGGGCAAAATTAACAAGGTTCTTTTTTATATTTACAATATTCTACTCAAAAAAGATACTTGAAATTTTTTAAAATTACGGACGAGTCCTCAAACTTGATTTTTTAATTAAAAATTCAAATTTTTGATGAAAAATTAGAGATAGAATAAAATTATCAAGGTCCTTTTTTATATTAACAATATTTTACTCAAAAAAGATACTTAAAACTTTTTAAAATTACGGACAAGTCCTCAAAGTGAATTTTTGATAAAAAATTAAAATTGTAAAATAAGAATGGGAGATAGAGCAAAATTGATAATAAATTTAATTTCCAATTAAAATTTTTCCATATTTTTGATCCTTGCCCCATAATCAAAAACTTAACAAAATACTAAACTTTAAAATTTTGTTTCAAAATAAAATGTAATATTTTATTTAACTAATCGTAGGACTATGTCCCCTGACGACCCTAAGATAACAAAATATAAATAGTAAAGGTCAAAAAAAAAAAATACTAAATACTTACATAAGGAGTAAAGACCTTTAACCATCTAGGAGGTCGATTATCAGACCTAGTATACTGAAAGCAAAAAGCCATTCCTTCCTCATCGATTTCCCACCTGGTGATATTTTTCCACAAAAATTCGACAACCTGGCTCTCGAGGGTTCCGTCTTCTTTAGCAGCATGAAGCTTGAAAGAATTAGCACCAACAGCGGCTACAACATGTCCTTCCTTTCTGGAGTCACAGGGACAGTGAGGAAAGACAATATCCCCGTAGCCATTGAGTTCCTGAGCGAGTTTCAAGTACTCGTGTTTCCTGGAAGCGTCTTGAAGAGTCTTCAGCTGGTAGAGTCGCTCCCCAGCGAAGATATGTCCGCGATTGACTTCGTCAATAGTCTGCCAGAAGATCCAAGTGAGCGCTTGGTCGCTGAGCGAGGTCCGGGTCAAGTTGAACAGCCACCGTCTGATTGACAAGCAAGTTCTGTTGGCTGTGGAGTAATTAGCGACGTAAAGAGCGTGCGGGTGCTCGTGAGGTTGGAGCTTGCGCTCAAAATTGTACTCCACTTCTTCAAACAGGTAGAAGTATTTAGCCGTGTCGTTGTCCAAGCCTATTTTGTTGCAGATCACCTCGTAGACGTCCTTGGCGATCGCGGCCTTCGGGACTGTAACTGTCAAAAATTCCCGGTCGGGTAAAACTATCTTCAGGTCGACTGCGGACAGTCCCTGGTCGCCGTCGTCTTCCAGGCGGCCGTACAGGAACTCCTGCATCGCGTCGCTCTCGTTGATCACCCGCACAGCGCAAGTCTTCTCCAAGTACAGCTCCAGTGCGCGGCGACGCGCGTCCAGCTGCTGCTCGCTCAGCTGGAACGGCCACTTGCCCGGCAGCTTCGGGAAGTTGAACCCGATGAACTCCTTTTTAAGCGCCATGTGCAACGCTGCGAATTCACGGTAACGCCGCGAACACAACAGCCGTCCTGCCATGTAGATGTTGAACACCACGTACCGCTCGTGCTTACGTTCTCGCACATGGTAGTCTGGAATGCTTATTGGGAGTGATCTTTTTTCACTGTAGTCTATTGACGCGTAACTGAAATTTTTTTTAAAAATTATTATTACTTAAAAATACATTTTTAAATAATCTATCTTTTTTTTTTTTTTTTTCTAGCCCCGGAACAGAATGACTCTTTAATTAAAAATAATTAAATATAATCAATTGTCTATTCACATGACCAGTTATATAACATACCTTAAATCTTCAGATGGCTCCAATCTTTCAGCTTCTTGCGGAGTTACCGAAATAACGGTCAATGTCAATACATCACCGCCTGATTTTATTAAATCAACTACTTGCTTGTGCGTCGCTCCCTCGACATTAATATTATTTCTGTAATAAATAATTTAAAAATAAATTACATTAGAAATTTTTTTACAATTAAATTGTTACAAAAAAAAAATTTTAGAATTTTTTTTTTATTCAAAAATTATTTTAAAAATTTTACATGCAATTTTTAAAATATTTTTTTTTTTCTAATTTAATTATTAAAAAAAAATCAAAAAATTAAAAACATCAGCTAACTTTAATGAAAATTAACTTAGGAGATATTTAATAATTTTTAGAAATTTTTTAAAAAATAAATTATAGCAAAAAAAAATTTTTTTTTAATTTTTAAAAATTATAAATGCAATTTTTTGGAACAAATTTATTTGTTAAAAATAATTCACAATTGTTTTAATTTTTTTTTAATAAATAAATTATGGCAAAAAAAATGGACTAGTAATTTAAAAAAATTAAAAATACAATTTTTTAGAGTTAAATAAAATTGAAAATTTATCAAGTGACAGCTAACTTGTCATAAATAAATTTATTTACTATAAAAAAATTCAAAGATGCATTTATAATTTTTAAAATAAATTTTTCTTGTAATTTTTTTGTTAAAAAAAATTTTAAATTTGCCGTTTAAAAATTTTTAGAATTTTTTTTTATTGAAAAAATGATTCCAAAAAAATTTGCACGTGTAAAAAACTTCAAGTGCAATTTAAAAAAATTTTTTTTGTTTTAATTTAATTATTAAAAAAAAAAAAAAATTAATAACATCGACTAACTTTAATGAAAATTAACTTAGCAGATATTAAATAATTTTTAGAAATTTTTTAAAAAATAAATTATGGCAAAAAAAAATTGACATTTAAAATTTTTTAAAAACTACAAATGAAATTTTTTAAAAATAATTTTTTGGAACAAATTTATTCGTTAAAAATTGTCAAGTGACAGTTAACTTTAATGTCATTATTTTTTAACTATAATTTATTTGTTAAAAAAAAAAATTGTAAAGTGACAGCTAAATTAAATGTCATAAAAATTTTTTTGTAAAATGACAGATTAAAAAAATTGTAATAAAAAAAAATAAAAAATTTACACTTCTAAAATTCTGTCTCCTTTTCTGACACCAGCTTTCTCAGCAGCACCATGTGGCAAAACAGCACTGACATGCTGAAGGGGTGCATAGAGTTCACCATTGATACTACGTAATTGTCCACCTTCACTTACTTGACCGCGTACATTAAACCCAAAACCAGTTTCTGTTTTGTAAATTGTAACGCATCGTGGACCCTGTCCTATGGGATCACCACCAATAACACCATCTCCACCTTCACCTCCTCCTAAACCAACACCAGAATTATTATTCAATTTATGTTGGCAAGGTACGCGTCCATTAATCATTGTTGTCGTTATACCACCAGAATTATTTATTCCGCAATCATTGCAAGATGTATTGTCTATTTCAGAACCACAATCCGCCATCTTTCGCTATTTTTACAATCCTTAAACAATTTTTACATTATTACACACATTAAAAATAATTCACTTTATTTTATTTATTATTTAAACACTTGTTCAATTTTTTTTTTCACTAATTTAATTTTTTAATTACACATCAATTTTAATTCCGTAAATTTTTTATTGAAAAGAATTTTTTTTTAGCGAGTTGCGCAGCCACGACGACTCACCAATCGATTTTGATTTCATCACTGATATATATTTATGTTTACTTTTTTTTTATTATTGTTATTGTTTTTTTTATTAGTTAATTATTGTTATCTAACAGTAATTATTTTATTGGTTATTGCATTTATTTTTTATATATTTATTACACTTATTGCTGAGAGAATCATAAACGTCAACCGGCGATAAAAATTTTAACTTTTTTTTCTCCTTTGAACTCTGTTTTATCTTCAGAATTTTTAAGACCTCTGGCGGGAAATATTTAAATTAAAAAACCCGCGATTTTTTAAAACACTGAAATTGACATATTTAAATTTTTTTTAGATATTTATAGCAATTAAATTATTAAAAAAAATTAATTTAAAAGTTTCACATGTAAAAATTAATAAAAATTACAAGTAAAAATTTTTAGAAACATTTTTTCATTGTAATTAATTTTTAAAAAAATTTTTTTAATTGACAGCTGATCGCTAACTTCAGTATTATATTTTTTTTTTTGGAATTTCATAGCAATTAAATTGTTAAAAAAAAATATTTTACCCAAAATTTTGAATTTAAAATTGAACATTCAAAATTTTAAATAAAATATTTTTTTTTTTAATTAAAAAATAATTTTTTTTTTATTAAAATAACAATAATTGTTACTATTATTAAAGATATATATTTTTTATTAAAAACCCTTGACCATAAAATTTTATAAAAAATATTTAATTATTTTAAAAAATAAAAAAAATATTTTTAAAAAATAAAAAAAAAATTTTTTTTTAAAATAAAAAAATCACCGGAGAAAAATATAAAATTCTTTTAAAAATTAACGAGGGCAAAGAGCATGACGGCCACCATCAACTGGAAGAGTAGCACCAGTTATATTAGAAGCGTCATCACTAGCAAGGAATGCGATAGTTTTAGCGACTTCATCAGCCTGTCCAGGACGACCAAGTGCATGAGTAGTCTTGCTGCGCTCAAAAAATGCACTCAGTTCTTCTGGAGACATTCCACTGCGCTCGTGTAAGTTAGTAATTACAACTCCTGGATTTACAGCGTTCACACGGACCTGCTTGGCGCCTAGTTCAATAGCTGTGCAGCGGGTGAACTGGTCAACAGCTGATTTGCTCATGCAGTATGCTAGGACTCCAGGGAATGATCTCAAGCCATTAACGCTGGAGACGTTCACGATGTTGCCCTTGGTTTTTATTAAATGAGGGACTGCTAGCATTGTCAGCTGGTACATTGAACGCACGTTGAGATTAAATACTCTGAAAATATTAATTTAAAAAATAACAGCTGATTATTTTTTAATTAATTAATAAAAATAGTAATTTATTAAAAATTAATAATTAAAAAAATTTTTTTTTTTTAATAAATTATTGCCAAATAAAAAATGGACATTTAGAAATTAAAAAATATTTTTTTAACAAATAAATTATGGCGAAAAAAAATAAGAACAAAAAATTGATATCTAGAAAATTAAAAAAGTAAAAAATGCAATTTTTTGGAGCAAATTTATTTAATAAAAAAAATAAAATAATTATCATAGTGACACCTAACTTTAATGTCATAAAAATTATTATACTTGTAAAAAAATATCAAAATTACAATTAAAAAATTTGTTAATTTTTTTTTAATTGTAATTTGTTAAAAAAATTAATTTGCTGACTTCAATATCATCAAATTATCATAGAAAAAATATGACATTAAAGTTAGCTGTTACTTGACAATTTTTTAATTTTTTTTTTAAAAATAAATTTGCTCAAAAAAATTATTTTTAAAAAATTGCATTTTTAGTTTTTTAAAATTTTTAGATGTCAATTTTTTTTTGCCATAATTTATTTTTTACAAAAATTATTAACTATCTGCTAAGTTAATTTTCATAAAAAAAATTTGATAAAAAAAAAATCAAATTTTTAATTAAAAAAAAAAATCACAAATTTTTAATAAAAAAAAACATCACAAATTTTTAATAAAAAAAAAACATCACAAATTTTTAATAAAAATAAAAAAAATTGTCAATCAGCTGATTTAAAATTTATCAAATATAAATTACCTGTCATACTGATCCAAGCTGGTATTCTCAATCCCGCCACGTTCAATAGTTCCAGCATTATTTATCAAAATATCCAGCTTACCAAAATGTTTAATAGTAGACTCCAGAATTTTTTTAGTGTCATCTTCATTAGTCAATTCTCCAGTAATTAAAAATGGCTTGCGCTCTTTATTGCACTGGTCAGCAATTTTTTCCAAGTTTGTCAAGTTCCGGCCGGTCAGAGACAGTGAAGCTCCCAGGTGAGATAAATGAATAGCTGTAGCAGCTCCAATTCCAGAACTAGCTCCAGTTATTAAAACAACTTTTCCCAAAAATGCCATTGCTTCAATTGTTTCTATTTTTGGAAATTTATTTCAATTATTTCTGTAAGTATTTTTTATTATTTAGTTTAGTATTAAAGATAACCTATAATTGATCTATCTTACCGGTTTGACACGCAATTTCAATATGGCCTCAATTCGCATGTATATATACATATACATTTACATAACATTATTATTCATGTGTGATAAAATAATCTTATTAAAAATTAATAGAGATAAGGAATAAAATTAATAAAAATATTTTATTTTATTTTTTTTTAAGTTTTTTTTATTAAAATATTTTTAATAACAATTTTTCTCTGTAATTTTAATTTAATTATTAAAACATTACAAAAAACTTACCTTTGTACTGTTAAAATAAATATTGTTAGTATAATTAGTGACAATTAAAAATTTTAGACAAGAAAAATTTTTTTTTTAATTTAAAAAAAAAATTAATTCAATAAAATATTTTAAAAAATAAAAAAAAAAAATTTAGAATTATTTTTGTTAAGATTGATTAAAAAAAAAATTATTTTAATTTTAAAAAAATAATTGTTTTAATTTAAAAAAAAAAAATAAGCCACCAAGAAAATTTCTGCCCATCACTAATTAATAAAATATGACCGAAGACTAATATAAATCTTAAAATATATAAAGACATTCCCAGTTTGAAAATTTCAAAATTTCAATATCAACCTAAAGACCTGATAAATAAAAAAAAATAATTAAGAAGATAACTCGTCAAGTCGAATAAATACTGCAAAAGATTAATTAGAATATCTTGTGGATGAAAATTGATCGAGACACGACTTACCATTTAAGTGACTATAAAAATTTAAAAGAAGAATTAAAAAGTTTAAAAAGTCTCTTTGGAAGAAGCCAACGATCCAGATATTATAGCAAGAAAAAAAAAATTAATAATTCTCACCTGAATGATGAACAGACATTACAATGACAGTCTTTGTGACTGTCAAGTAGTTTGAGAAGAAAAACCACCGAACATCTTCTTGTCAGATTAACTCTTCAAAAATAGCTGATAAAAAAATAAACACACACCAACCAGTTAAACTTTTTCTCAAATTCAAGTCAACAAAAATTTTTTTATTTATTTTAGTTTTTTTTTTATTAAAATCAGTGACTAATTATGATATATCATGGTTACACAAGAGTATCTTTATTAAATACAATTGACAAGTGACGCTAAGTAAATCCATCTATCAATCTGTTGATCCATAATATTGTTAAACAACAATCGTCGAGGAAAACATATATTTATGGACGTTGATGCGGTACGCTAAATAAATTAACGTCCTTAAATAATCTAGGTCGATGATCAACAAACTAATTTAATACGTTGTTAATAACTCCAAGAGCAGTTGAAAAATTAGTGGATTCAATTGAACCAGAAACAACGTCACATTATCATCTAAACTCGCTGGACTCCACACAATCTCCATTATAATTCCGATGAATATTTTTCAGACCACCAGCGATCCTTTATAAGACATTCCAATCCTTCAAAAGTCCAATAGTAAAAATAACAAAGTATTCCATCCTGTGGTTTTTGATGAAATTTGATGAAATAATCTAAATCTGTTGGTCATTTTTTGGAGTTCTTTTTAATTACAAGTAACACCGAGTAGGAGCCAAAAGAATATAATTACCAAATAAAACAATTACAATTCTGTTGAATCGATTACAACCAACCATTGTTGAAACAAATAGGACACAGCAAGTTATCAATCAACAAACTTGTTTTTTTTTTTTTTTTTTTTTTTTTTATACTAATTTCTTTTTTTTTTTTATTATTACAATTGGACACCTTTTGATACACAGTGATTAAATAGTTTTTATAATTATAATTATTTCAATTCAACCGAATACGATACAAACAAAAAGCTCTATCCAATATTTTTTTCAAGCTATCACTTATACATGGTACTTAAATATTCTTCATGTCCAGAATTAAAAAAAAAAAAAAAAAAAAAAAAAAAAAAAAAAAAAAAAAAAAAAAAAAATACC
>JZSA01002811.1:0-28834 GCA_000956155.1 Cotesia vestalis | reverse complement strand
AAATATATGAAAAATTGATGTGGGTACTCAAATTAAAGATCTCGATGAGTGCAATGTCGGGGTGAGCTTATAACTTTAAAAATCTCAAGGGTTCACAAGATACAAGGTAATTTCTTAATTATTTATTTAAAGATAGAGTATTTTTGAATGCAGCCTAAATAATTATGGTTAGATTGATATGAAACCTTGAAAAGGTACAAATTCAAATCAAGACCTTCACAATGTCCCTAAATTTCACTAAAAAAACCGATTTTTTCATGCAACTATTCTTGACAAAAAACTTTCCTTATTCTCTTAATAATATAGATAATTCAACAGAACAGTTTATTGATCGAGAGGGTGGGAACTGGTTAAATACCCGGTGGAAACACCACGGCTTCAACTCTTCCTACAGCTGTGATCGTCTAGAGGTCTAGGACTCTACGTTGTGGCCGTAGCAACCCAGGTTCGAATCCTGGTCACAGCAATGTGTTTACATTGTCACAGATGGAAGATTTTTTTTTTAATTCCTCAAAAAATTCACCAATTTTTTTAAAGTTTCTCCGTAATTTTATAAATATTCTGGTGCATTTTCTTTACTTCTTACATTTTTTCAAGTGATTCAATTTAATTAACAAAGTCAATATGTTTTACATTCACTGTGCAGTTGCGCGCGCACTGTGACATTCTACATCCGATATTTCTCTAAATTATCCAGGCCAAGATTTTATTTTTAGTGCATCGAATAAATTATTATTTTTTTTTACTTTATTTTAAAAAAAGATTTTTAATTAAATTATTTGGAAAAAAAAAAATTCAATTTCAATTTTAAAAATTTTCTTCATATATGTACAATAATTTCTACAACTGTCTAAATTTAACTACATGTTACATATATGTTATATGTAATATATATATGTAACTACAGTATAACATACCCGCATCCAAGACAAAACGGCCCGTTACGCTTCGATCAAATGTGAACCCGCGATCCGCGATGCAAACACAAACGACGTGAACTCATTTTTCTTCTTTTTTTTTTCAAATAAATTTTTTATCAAATTTTTATTCCTTCAAGTTTACAATTATAATATTTATAAATTTTTTACCTCGTAAATTTATCAATTAATTTTTTTTTTAATCATTTTTTTTCCTAATTTTATAAATATTCTGGTGCATTTTCTTTACTTCTTACATTTTTTCAAGTGATTCAATTTAATTAACAAAGTCAATATGTTTTACATTCACTGTGCAGTTGCGCGCGCACTGTGACATTCTACATCCGATATTTCTCTAAATTATCCAGGCCAAGATTTTATTTTTAGTGCATCGAATAAATTATTATTTTTTTTTACTTTATTTTAAAAAAAGATTTTTAATTAAATTATTTGGAAAAAAAAAAATTCAATTTCAATTTTAAAAATTTTCTTCATATATGTACAATAATTTCTACAACTGTCTAAATTTAACTACATGTTACATATATGTTATATGTAATATATATATGTAACTACAGTATAACATACCCGCATCCAAGACAAAACGGCCCGTTACGCTTCGATCAAATGTGAACCCGCGATCCGCGATGCAAACACAAACGACGTGAACTCATTTTTCTTCTTTTTTTTTTCAAATAAATTTTTTATCAAATTTTTATTCCTTCAAGTTTACAATTATAATATTTATAAATTTTTTACCTCGTAAATTTATCAATTAATTTTTTTTTTAATCATTTTTTTTCCCAATAAATTTTCTATCAAATTTTATACCCCGAAAATTTATCAATTAATTTTTTTAAAATTATTTTTCTTCTTTTTTTTTTCCAAATAAATTTTCTATCAAATTTTTATTCCTTCAAGCTTACAATTATAATATTAATAAATTTTTTATCTCGTAAATTTATCAATTAAATTTTTTACTTCGAAAATTTATCAATTAAATTTGTAACCTCGTAAATTTATCAATTAAATTTTTTACTTCGAAAATTTATCAATTAAATTTGTAACCTCGTAAATTTATCAATTAAATTTTTTACTTCGAAAATTTATCAATTAAATTTGTAACCTCGTAAATTTATCAATTAAATTTTTTACTTCGAAAATTTATCAATTAAATTTGTAACCTCGTAAATTTATCAATTAAATTTTTTTTTATCATATTTCTTCTTTTTTTTTTCCAAATAAATTTTCTATCAAATTTTATCAATTAATTTTTATTTAAAATTTTGTGCAATAGTACTTTAAATAATTAAAATAAATTCAATAAAAAAATAAATTCAATAAATTTGATAATATTGTGGGAAAATTTTAAAAATATATATAAAATACTTTTTTAGTCTTTTGCATGCATAAAAAAAAGAATATTACTCGCGCGTCACTTCCTACCACGTGTTACAGGTGTTTTTTGTATTTAAAATAATTTTAGCATATTACATGCCCATGAGACAATAATATTAAGAAGAAGCAGTTAATAAAGTAAAATAAAATAATTACAAAAAAAAAAAATAAATAAAATAAAAAAAAAAAAGAAGAAATGTGTAATATATAATTGAGCAAAGTCTAACTCAGCGTATAGTTTAACCTGGCATTTAACTGTCGAGTTTAAGGCTGTTTAAACATTTGAAAAGAGAAAGAACAAGTTGAGTTTAGAGTTTTACGTGAGTTACTGTGTGAGATAGATACACAGAGCTGTAGGGTTGGGCAATCAGGAGTGTTTGCCGCCCTACGAGTGAGTGAGCTTGGATCAAAGGATAATGGTATGAGGTATGAGGATGATAGTAGTACTGATTTGATTGTTGCCGCAGCTATTGTCTACATGTATATAACTACACACTCGTCCTATTATCACTGTACACATCCATTAAGTTTTAAACTTTTATCGCTATTTATTTCCAGGCTCAAGGATTTTATTTTTTTAAATTGTATCAAGGATTGTAAATTTTAAATTTATTTTTGATACAATTTTAGTAGAAATTGTTTTTTTTTTATTTTTTTTATTTTAAATTCAAATTTTGGAGAAATAATTAGAGATAAGGATTTTTTGTAGAGAATTTAATTTTAATAAGTAATTAATTGATTTATAATTAATAGAAATTATCGGATAATTATTTAAGTAACTTATTTTAAAAAGATTTTTGTCTTCTAATCCCTACTTAAGCTCTGTTTCTCCAATTGTCATTAAATATAATTATAAACAGCAAATAAAACTCGATAATATTACGAACAATTTTGGAATTTTCGGCATTTTAATGACACTAAATTTTTTTTTTTAAAGATATTTTCACAAGAATATTTTATTCTGATCTTATCATAATAATTTTCAGTTAGAAAAAAATTAATTTGAATCAAATTAAAAATTATTAAGCTAAGAAAATCATCTGAAAAATTTTATTGTTTTAAATAAAGACAAAAATATTTTTTTGGAGGTCAAAAAATTTTTTTTTATTGTAATAGACAAATAATAAGAATAATAATTGTTACTATTATTTACCACAAGATAATCCCAAATAAAAGTACCAGAAAAAATTAGTCACCTCAAAGCGTAGCAATAAGTATCACCACAAATCGATCGCGTTGATAAACGGAGAACCGGGGGTAGTTTTTATTGTAATAGACCGATAAAGCACCCCAGAAGCTCGGAATAGTCCGTCGAGCGTTGATTGGCCAGCACAAGCCCCTCCTCTAGGCGGTACTAAACCGTTTAGGATCAAAGAGACAGCCTAGCACCGTGACACTGGTTTGTCCTCCTATAACATCGCCGAGGCTACCTACTACCTACTACCTACTACCTACTACCTATCAAACATTCAAACATATAAAAGGTAGTACTAATTTATCCCAAGGTACACAGCTCCCCATAGAGGGGATCTCCGACACTTATTTTGTCCCCCGTCATCAACATCAACATCATTTCAGTCCGCCTCGTGACTCCGTTGGCTGCACATGCTGACAGTGCTCTCCTGATCTTCAAAAAATTTTTTAATTTTTAATTACTCGCCTTTCTGATCGAATAAAATTATTGCACACCTCACAACGCGGAAGCGTGTGGGTGTGCATTTTAAATATTTTTTTTTTAGGATTAAAAAAAAAATAGTTAAAAGTGAATTTTTAAAGTTTTGTGAGTGTTGCAAATTAAACACTAATTTTAGTGAAATTATTTGGAATTGATAAGAGTTCTTAAGATCAACGACTATGGTGGTAATGTAAGTAATAAAAAAAAATTTTTAATATTTATAAATACACTGATAAAAGGATTTATTAAATAATAATAATTTAATTTATTTAAATTTTGATAAATTTTTTTAAACATTCAATAAATTTTTTTTTAGGAAAAAAATACATTTATTTATAATTACTAAGTATTTAAGCTGCAGAGAATTTAATAAGGGATAAAATGAGCCAAATCCGATGTCTCTACGACCAATAGTTTACGAGATATTAATTTTTTAATGAAAAAAACGCGGTTCCTGTAAACAAATAGCTGTAACTCCGCGAAAAATCTATCGATTTACTTTTTTTTTTTTTTAAATTAAAGCTCTTATTGTCTTCTATAAGCAAAAAAATCAGCTAAGCTCAAAAAAATTTTTTTGAATTTATATGAGTAATTTTCGAATTTCGAAAAAATAAAATAAAAAAAAAATTATTTTTTTTTTTTGAAAATATTTTTTCGGCAATAAAAAATCGACAAGAGAAACAAACTCATTGAGACCTTTAATTTGAGTACCCACATCAATTTTTCATATATTTTATATATTTATATATATTATATATATGTATATATGAAAAATATATCAAAAATGCAAGTGGGTATTTAAATGAAAGCTCTTGATGAGTATAACTTCGGGATGAGCTTGTACCTTTAAAAAAATCAATAGTTAAAAAAGTACATTGCAATTTAACAAAAATTAATAAATAATTTATTAACAGTTAATATAGCTTGTTAAATATAAACAAATCCTTCTATCAGTGTATTTTCTAATTACTAAACACAGAAAATACGGGAGACTTTAATGAGTGTCGAGAGAGAGAGAGAGGGAATTTTTTTTTAACCTAAGAAAAATAAAATGAAATATATCGGTAGATGGAGGAATATATGCGAATAACACACATGTTTTAAGGCTTACAATCTCGTTTTAAAATCACCGCTCGATGTATCATCTTACTTGGTGCTAAAGGCGATGACTTTATCACCGATCCGGGCAATCATTCACTCTACCTTCTCTTGAATCATTTCTTCTTTACCTTTACCTTCATTCTTTACCCTTTTACCTTTTACGTTTCTTTATTTTTACGGATTTATTTGTTATCATTTATTTATACTTTTGAATCATTTTTTTTTTTGAGTTTTTAATATTTAAATTTAAAATTCGGAAAATTCATAAGAATTTGAATTTTTAGTTAAGAAACTTATCCGTAGTTTTCAAAAGTTTAAAATGCTAATTTTGGCTAAAATATTGAAAATAAAAAAAAATCATAAGAGACCTTTTTTATAGAAAATTAAATTATCTACAAAAAAGGTCTTGATCAATTTTGCCCTATCTCGGACCCTTTAGCCAGAATTAAAATAATTTCTATCAATTATAATAATTTCTCTTAATTCCAAAAGCACTAAAAACAATAAATAAATAAATAAATAAATAATGAAGTGAATACGGTTGTCACTAAGGCCACCCACGTCTCCCCATAAGTATATAGTGTCTCAAAAGATACACCTCTCATGCGTGCCATAAATTGGGATTTTATCTCTCTTATTCTCTCGGACTCGAAGTCTCTGCTTTTATTGCGCAATCTTTAGATTAAACTCCAACAATTTCCTCCTAACAAACTAAAACATTCGTCAATTTTTCAGGAGTAGCATGCGATCACCGACAATGTCTGCCAATGTTGGAGGTAATCAACAGCAATCGCCTCATCAAGAGTGGGATATTAACGACTCTAATGTTCCCAATGTAAGAATTAATTGTCTGTATAATTGAAGAAGAATGAGGAAAATTTTGTCTCTGCACAGAAAGAAAAATTTCTTGACTGAAGAACAAAATTCTTTGCTCAAGAAAATTTTCGTGTGCCTGAATTTTTTTATTTTATCAAGATATTTTAGCTGAGAAAAAAATTTTCTCACCCTGAGAAAATTTTTCTCTTGAATATTTGATGCCTATTTTATATATTGAATGAAAAAAAAATGATTTAATATTATTTGATTTTCTATTTGAAATGTTAATCGATGAAAATATTGATGAAAATTTACTTCGATCTTTAAATTTAATTTTTTAGATCATGAGAGAAATTTTCTTGACAAAAAAATTTACTTTTATCAAAAGGCTGAATTTTCTCCAAACAACAAGATTTTCTTGACTTAAATAAATGTACTTGGATCAAGATACGTATTTTTTAAAGCAAGAGAATTAATTTTGTTGGAACAAGTGAAATTTCTTGTGTAAGAAAAAAAAATTTTTTTTCCGCTCAAGAAAATAATTAAAAAGAAAAATATTTTCTTGTCTCAAGTGAATAAATTTTTTTCTGTGTAAATATAAAAAAAAGTCATGCCAAAATTTTTATATAATTATATTAGTAATTTAAAAAATATAATAATTTTACGGTCGTTAAATTTTGGGAAAAATAAGGGATCATCAGGGAATTCCCCGAGTCCTTTTACAAACCCAGGGAAATTCCATTTCAGGTCACTTTAAATAAGAGCCATGCGCTAGAAAGGAATAGAGACAGAAAATTTAGTTCCTAAGTATATTATTTACCTGAACATGCCATCTGCAAGTGATTTTGTCATTGTCTCGATTTACTACAGCACTTCAAGTACTTATGTACTTTGTCGTTAAATTGCACCCTGTAGTAACTCATACCTACGAATCTTACCCAGGCCAAGAGAAGGTATACAACCGGCGGGATTTAAGATAATACCTGACAATAGAAGGATTTGAGACTCGACTAATATTTATGACTTGACTTATTCAAGTATCAGGTGAAGGTTGGAATTATTTGGGATAGAAATTTTGGTCTGAATTTTTTTAGGAAATTCCCAAAAAATATTTTTTATTAAATAAATAAATAAATAAATAAATTCATTTAATTTCAGGTTGTGAACTATGACGGGTGGTCGGAGTGGGCTGATGGGCATGTAAGACAAGTTTACGACCCAGATTGTGAAGAAGCAAGGAAACATTTGTCCGGGTGGGCTATGAGAAATACTAATAATCACAATGTGAGTATTTTGAAAAAATCTTGTCTGGGGGTGCTTGTCTGCTCACTTAGATGCATTCTCCCCAATGGGGGACAAGTACACTTACGGCCGGCCATTTGTGATAAGGTAAGCTTGGAATTTATTTTTTTTATTTATTATTATTATTATTGTTATTATTGTTATTTATTTTTTATTTATTATTATTATTTTTTTTTTGTTTTAAAATTTTTTTAAAAAAAATTTTTAATGTAATAAAAATAAAAATAATCAACAGGCTAGGAAAAAACAACAAAATACAACGTGTCCTAATAAACCATGTCCCGGAGTCCTAGAGATACAACCATGTCGGGGTCACTGTGGATACCCAGTAACGCACTTTTGGCGTCATACACCCCATGCAATATTTTTCCAAGCAAAAGGACATCACGATCATCCGCGTCCCGAACCAAAATCAACTGCGGAATCACGCAGAGGTACTACTTCAGCGAGAAGGATGAAAGGATACGGCGTTTTTCTCGATCGCGATGCGGCTGTTGGATCAAAGGTAAATATTTATTTATTTTTTCTTTTCATAATTCATCAATTCTCATCTATTTTCAATTTTCTATCAATGACAATTATTCTAATTAAAAATACCTTTGCTTGTGTTTTTTTTTTGAATAGATTATGTCGCTAAAACAAAGAAAACGTCGAACTTCCGGATCATATCCTCTACCAGTAAAAAGAACTTATCAACAACAGGAACAGGAACAGCAACATCAACAACAACAACAACAACAACAACAACAACCACCACCGCCACCACTTATTTCTAATAAATGTATTTATTATTTAATTAATTGAAAAATTTAATTTGTTGTGATAAGTATTTAGACTGCATTCGAAAATGCTCTATCTCTAGATATATAATTGTATCTTGTAAACTATTGACATTTTTTAAGATATAAACTCATCATGATGTTATACTCATCGAGACCTTTCATTTGAGTACCCACATCAATTTTTCATATATTGTATATATTTATATATATTATATATGTGTATATATGAAAAATATATTATATTAATGTTATTTATTCTTGAAATAAATAAACAAATATACAATTTTATTTTCTAGGTCATTTTCTCATTTTCTGCCACTGTTTTTAGAGGTTAGGACTTCTGTTTACGCACATATAACACTAAATATATAACTCCAGGTGAGAGAATAATTCCAGGTAAATTTTATAAATTTATAATTTACACTCATACTATATTACTTTATTATTTTAGGTCCTGTATACTGTATCCTGTTCGTAAATATAGTAAGTATATGACAGGACGAAATTTAACAACTTTTTTCACTTTATTAGTGATCACTAAGGCGGACTTACAAGCTCAGAATTAAATCGTGTGACAAATTTTTAAAATTACCATAGAAAAAATAATCAAAATTAAATTAGCTGGCATCAGAAAATTTTAATAATTTTTTTTTATTGAAAAAATTATTACAAAAAAATTAAAAGAAAATATTTTACATGTTAAAAATTTCAAAAACTATGCGTGCAATTTTTTTGGAGTATTTTTTTACTTGTAATTTAATTATTAAAAACTAGCCGACAGTGAAAAATTTTTATTTTTTTTTATTAATTATATTAGCTATAAAAAAATATTTTTAAAAATTGCGCGCGAACTTTTTCAAATTTTTTACCTGTGAAATTTTTTAAAAAAATTTTTTTTTTTGTAATTTTATTAATAAAAAAAATTCTAAATAAGTTTCGATGCTAATTTTATTCTCTTAAAAATAAATTATAAAAAAAATTTTATTTTATATAAAAGCGCTTAAAAATTGTCAATTTTTCAAAAATAATTTTTAAAGGAAAATAACAAAATTGTCATGAAATTAAAGTTGGCTGTCACTTCAACATTTTTTAATTTCATTTAACACACAAATTTGTTAAAAAAAAAATGGCATTTTTAATTTTTTTAAATTCCTACATGTCAATTTTTTTTCTCAATATTTTTTTTTTGCTATAATTGATTTATAATTATTACAATAAATTTTTTTTTAATGTCTTCATTAGACGTTAAAAAATAATAATAATTTTTTTTTAATAAATTTCAATATTATCTCAAAATTTCAGCTCAATACTTTCAAAATTAAGATTTTTTTACAAAATGCAAAAAAAAAATTTTTTTTTCTTTCAATTTTCAAATTAATTATATCAGAAAATTTTTTTTTTAATTTTTGTTACAAAATTTTTGTAAGAAATTAAATTCTACACAAAATTCATCTCTTAAATTTTTCACTAAAAGTTGATAGGAAAAAAGTTAATTTAAAAAAAAAAAAAAAAATTTTACTTTAAATTTAATAATTTTTTATTTATTTTCAAAATTATAATTTAAAAATTTTTTAATTTCACTTCAATTTTTATTTTATTTTTTCTAAATTTAATAATTTTCTTAAAAATGAAAAAAAAAAACTCACATAAGATGTTTAAAAAAATCTTGAATTAATTTTAAAAATTTTTTCTTAAAAAAAATATTTAAAAAAACGACAAAATTCTCGAAAAACTAACAAACTTTGTATTTTCAACTAAAAATTTCAAAATTTTCCCCGAGCTTCGGGATTACCAACAATAGATAAAACCCTTGCGCGCCACCTGTCAATAAAATTTCGCGGGAAATTCAAAATTTTCAAAAAAAAATTTTAAATTTTCTTCTTCAAACTTAAAATTTCTTCTTTCTAAAAAAAAATTTCTTTGCTGTAAACTTTAAAAAAAAAATTTCAACAAAATTTCTCAAATAATTTTTCGAAATTTTCCAGAAAATCTCCAAGAAAACTCTAGAGAGAATCTGAAAAATAATCTCAAGTGACGTGTACGGATCTAACGTGTCTGCGCATGCGCAGAGCTACATTACGTGGCAGTACAGTCACGAGCGAAGAGACAGCAGTGAGTGCCGTTGTGAGTAAAGCAAAAATAATAACTAATAAATATTTTCTCTTCTACAATTTATAATAATTATATTAATAAATAATATATTGCAGGCACAGATATTTAAATAAACTTCAAGCACTATTCTACGCTATCACTCGAGTTAAGTTTTAAATTATTTGTGATTTATTAAATACTTACCTGCTGGATTTAGTCAATCAAGGGTCATCTGATTTCCAGTCAACGTGACACTTCAAACATATTTTGGGTCATTTTATAAATTATCGGGATTGGGATGAATTATCACTCTCATTAAATGTAAGTATTTTTATAATAATTATCATAATCATAATAATTATAATTTTAATATTTAATTTTTGTTAAAAAAAATGTTTAAGTTTCATTTTGACAGAATGGATAATTTTTATTTTTTAATTTAAAAATTGTAATTTGATGTTTTTGTTGGTGACGTTCCATATGTAAGCGGTTAAAAATTAAATCATTAAAAAAAAATAAAAATTTTTTTTTTAAGATTAAATTAATTTTGAAAATTTTTATTTGAGGTTAAATAAATTAAAAAAATTTTTTATTTTGATTTAAAAAAATTTTTTTTAAGGTCAAATTAATTTTCAAAATTTTGATAAAAAATTTTTTATTTTGATTTTTAAAAATTTTGTTTTTTAGATCAAATTAATTTCCAAAATTTTGATAAAAAATTTTTTATTTTGATTTTTAAAAATTTTGTTTTTTAGATCAAATTAATTTCCAAAATTTTGATAAAAAATTTTTTATTTTGATTTTTAAAAATTTTTTTTTAGGTGAAATTAATTTTCAAAATTTTGATAAAAAATTTTTTATTTTGACTTTTAACAAATTTTTTTTTTTTGACAAATTAAAAAAAATTTTAATTCTTAAATTAGTACAAAATTATTGATAATTTTTAAAAATTTTTACATGTGAAATTTTTTGAAAAATTTTAAAAAATAATTTTTTTAATTAAAAAAAAATTTCAAAGATTCATTAAGAAAATTCTTTACAGAAAGCCAAAAAAATGAACCCGCAATACATGCAGCCACTCTACGGTGGCCCCCGACCATCTGACGGATTGAATTCGAATGTCCCAATGAAGCCGCCGATGGGCCAGGGTGGTCCTGGCCCGGGTTACGCCCATAAACCAGCCGGTCAAGGAAACTACTTCTACCAGGGAGAGAATCAATCTTTCCAAGGTCCGCCTCCTAATGGTCCACCTGGACCACCCGGTCCACCTGGCCCAAACGGGCCCGCAGGATTGACTAATCAGATGTCCAACATGAGTCTCGCTACGGTAATTCATGAATAATCAATAATAATTACTTTATTTACATTGAAAGAACACGTATTTAACAATAAATATTTATAGAACTTTCCTGGTAACAATATGAACGGCTTTACGGGCGATCATGGATCCGATAAGCCTCCTGGACCACCTGGGCCACCTGGGCCACCTGGATCGGCATCAAGTCTTCCACAAAACGCTAATTTTAATCGTTACCCTGAAGGCCAAGGGCCCCCAGGACCTAATCCTGGTATGCAGAGTGGACCACCTGGGCCACCTGGACCACCTAGTAATTATCACGGTCGGAATGCAGGATATGGACAAGTTCCACAAAATTCATTTGGGTCACAAGTATCTGGTCCACCTGGACCACATGGTCCACCTGGACCACATGGACCACCACAAGGTAGTAAATTTAAATCTAAATAAACTTCGAGCAAAAAAATTTCCAGCAAAAATTAATAATTTTATAAATTTTTCAGGTGGACCACCACCCAGCGGCCCACCACTAGGGCAAATGGCTCCAACAGGCCCACCTAGTGGCCCACCAGGTTTTCACGGCCCTCCTAGCCAATTACCACCCACAGGCCCAGGGTTACCACCCACAGGCCCATCTCTACCACCCACTGGCCCATCTCAATTACCACCCACAGGGCCATCTCAGCACCCACCACCCGGCCCAGGACTACCACCAACAGGCCCAGGACAAATGCCACCTGGCCCACACGGAGCCCATCCCCCCAAACCAGGCCCAGGCTCGCTCCCAGGCCAATCGGCTCCCCCAGGACCAAACTACCAGCAGAACCTAAACTACCAACCTCTCCCCGGTCAACCTGGGCCCTTCCCCACCCAAGCCCAAGCTCCCCGCCAACCGTATACCTACCAAGGCACCCAGCAACCCCAATACCCCTACCAAGATCCCTACGGCCGGCCGTACCCCCAGGGTGTGACCATGCCTGGCGCGCCTTACCAAACCGGGACCCAGCCTGCCCAAGCAAAGCGCCTGGACCCAGAGTGCATGCCCTCTCCCATCCCAGTGATGCAAGAGGACCAGAAATCCCGCGGCGGGACGTTTATCACCAATCAAAAAGGCTTAGCTCCGCCTTTCGTGACCACAAAATTCGTCGTTCAGGACCAAGGCAACGCTTCTCCAAGATTCATCCGTTCCACCATCTACACCGTCCCCACCACCACGGACATGATGAAGCAAACCGGAGTGCCCTTCGGCCTCATCCTCAGCCCCATGGCGGAGATCTCCGAAGGCGAACAAGAACCTCCGATCATCGACATGGGAGAAATCGGACCAATTCGTTGCACCCGGTGCAAGGCCTACATGTCCCCCTTCATGCAGTTCATCGACGCCGGACGGCGGTTCCAGTGCAGCTTCTGCAAAGCTATCACCGACGTCCCCCAGGAGTACTTCCAGCACCTGGACCACACCGGCCAGCGAATGGACCGGTTCGAGCGCCCGGAACTCATGCTTGGAACCTACGAGTTCCTCGCTACTAAAGAATACTGCCGGAACACCACCTTCCCGACTCCTCCCGCCATGATCTTCGTCATCGACGTCTCCTACAACAACATTAAGTCCGGAATGGTCCACCTGCTCTGCAATTCCATGAAGGAGATAATCTCCCACCTCCCAAGAGATTCCTTCGAACAGAAGACGCGCATGCGCGTAGGCTTTATAACCTACTCCAGTTCCGTGCACTTTTACAACGTGAGCCCGAATCTGACCCAGCCGCAGATGATGGTCGTTGGTGACGTCCAGGATGTCTTTATGCCTCTGCTAGACGGGTTCCTAGTCGACCCCGAGGAATCTGCAGCAGTAATCGACGCGCTCATGCTCCAGATCCCGGCAATGTTCGCTGATACTCGCGAAACCGAGACAATTCTCGCTCCAGCGATTCAAGCCGGGCTAGAAGCGCTCAAGGCTTCCAAGTGTGCTGGCAAGCTCCTGGTGTTCCACTCCAGCCTCCCGAACGCCGAAGCTCCGGGGAAGCTCAAGAACCGCGACGACCGCAAGGTTCTAGGAACCGACAAGGAAAAAACTGTTCTAAGTCCCCAGAACACGGTTTACAATATGCTGGGCCAGGATTGCGTCGGTTCCGGGTGTTCCGTCGACTTGTTCGTCTTTAACAATTCCTACGTCGACCTGGCGACCATCGGCCAGGTCTGCAGACTCACTGGAGGGGAGATCTTCAAGTACACTTACTTCCAGGCGGATATTGACGGAGAGAGGCTGGTTCAGGATGTCATCAATGACATCTCCAGGCCCATTGCCTTCGACGCGGTGATGAGGGTCAGAACCAGCACCGGAGTCAGGCCCACGGATTTCTTTGGGCACTTTTTCATGTCCAATACTACTGATATGGAACTCGCGAGCATTGACTGCAACAAGGCCATTGCCGTTGAGGTTAAGCATGATGACAAGCTCACTGAAGAGGAGGGCGTTTATGTCCAGGTGGCGCTGCTTTACACTTCTGTAGGTGGCGTCAGGAGGCTCAGGGTTATCAATCTTAGTTTGAGAACTTCCTCACAGATGACGGAACTCTACAGGACTTGCGATCCTGATGCCATGGTGAACTTCTTTGCTAAACAGAGTGTGGTTAAAATTCTTGAACACTCACCCAAGGCGGTCAAGGACCAGTTGGTCTCCAGGTGTGCGACTATTCTCGCGGCTTATAGGAAACACTGTGCTAGTCCGTTTAGTGCTAGTCAACTGGTACTGCCGGAGTGCATGAAGCTACTACCGCTTTATGTTAATTGCTTGTTGAAGAGCGACGCGTTGTCTGGAGGTAAGAAATTTTTTCTTCGAATTGAAATAAAAAATTCATAAAATTTTTAAATAAATAGTACACACGGAAAGAACAAAATTACACTGCATATACTCTCAGATTATACTCAGTGTAATCTGTGGAGAAAAAAAATTTCAGATACCCGGGTAAAATACTTTATATATAACTATATATAATTATATATGATTTATATATGATCATATTAAATTAAAATTTTTTTTTTTTTGAACGAAATTTCTATTTGATTTTGTTGATATAATTAAAAAAAAAATGCAAAATTAAAAAAAAAATTGATTACCACAATTTTCATAAATTTTGGAAATTAAAAAAAAAAATTTATAAATTAAAAAAGAAAAAAGTTGAATTTTACAATTTTTGAAAAAATTAAATAATCCAAAATTCTACTGAGTATAATACAAAAATAATTTAGTATAATCTGGATTATATTTGATATTATCTGAAATTTTTTTAATTAATAAATTTATATTTATCAAAATTTTTAACACTATTCTTAATTTAAATTTATTTTCTATTTTTTCTATTGTTTAGTTCGGTTTTCGATAAAAAGCGTGTTTTTTTAGTTTTTTTTATAAACTATTTTTTTTTCCGTGTAACAAAATTTTTTTTTGTGTGTGGGCTTAAAATTGTAATGATGATTTTTTTTTTAGGAGCTGATATGACGATTGATGACAGGTCGTATGTGATGCAAGCTGTCGTGACCATGCCGCTGTATAGTTCTGTAATATACTTCTATCCCAGGTTACTGCCGCTTCATGATGTTGATGTTCAGGCGACGGAACTGCCACAGCAAGTCAGGTGTTCCTTTGATAAGTTCACTGATGATGGAGCGTTTTTGTTAGGTATGTGTTTTTGGATAATTATGCATAACTATTGATGATTAGATGTACAATCGTGGACATTAATTTAAGTATGTTTTGAAATTTAGGAGAGAAGGAGGTCAATTGAACCAAAAAAAGTTTAGTAATTTTTTACTTTTCGAATTGAAACTAAATAATAATTTTTTTTTTCTTGGAATGGTAGTTTATTATGTCTACTATCATTATCAATACATAAATTAGTCAATAAACAACGTGAATTTTTAAAAATTATTAATTTATCCAAACGCGTCGAATGGTTCAATTGACTCCCGCTCGGGGGCATTTGAAACTTGATCAATTAATTCAAAAATTGAAATATTATTAAACAATTTGTCACCAGCCGAAAAAAAAATTTACATGTCTAAAAATAAAAAAATCTCAAATTTTCTCAATTTATTAATCGCAATGATTTCAAATTTTAATCATATCCGAGTTGAACATATTAGAATCTAAGATGACACTGGATATTATCCCAGATTATACTCAATGATATTTGTGGTGAAAAAAATTTTCAGATAGTAGCTAGTATAATCCAGATTATACTGGGTGATATCTGGATTATACTGGGTATTCAATTTATTTAACTTGTTATTATTAAATATTAGCTCAGAAAATTTAGACGAAAAAAATTTTAATAAATTTTTTTTATATAAATTTTTTCAGAAAATGGAATTCACATGTTCATGTGGTTCGGTTTGTCATTATCAACGGAATGGATCCAAGCTGTCTTTGGCACCACGGTAGTTGACACAGATCGTACTTCGATACCAATATTAGACAACCCATTAAACAAGCGTATTAGAGATATCGTGAGTCGCGTCCGCGCGGAAAGATATCACTGTATGAGGGTATGTATCAAATTTTATTTTTTTTTTACTTAAAAAAGAATGTTTAATAATATAATTTTATTGTTCACAGTTAACATTCGTACGACAGCGAGACAAATTAGAAATGGTGTTACGTCACTTCTTAGTTGAAGATCGTACCAGCGACAGCAGACCGAGTTACGTCGATTTTCTTTGTCATATGCACAAGGAAATAAAATCTCTATTAAATCAATCATAATGATAATTATAACTACAAATAAATTAAACAATTATGAATAATTAAATTAAAAGTCAATAAGTTCCATTTTTTGCTAGATTATTTTTATTTTTTTTATATGAAATCAAATATCAGGATTGAAATAAAAATAATCATGATTTATTGGCTTTATTTTTAAATACGGACAAAATTAAATCTCAATTTTTGGTTAAATTGCAAGTAATATTTATAATTTCAATGATTTAATGGTTAAATGAAGTATGTTACTATTTAGTTTTTAATTTTTATTTTGTTATCATTTATTTGTAATGGTTTAAATGATTTATTGATATATATATGTATAATTTTAATGAGTAAACTAGGAAGAAATTTAAGGTCAATGTAAAAAAATTAATAAATAAATTTATATATCAAATTTTTTACGTTTTTTATAGAATAATTTTATCAACAATCTTATTTTTTTTTTTTGTAAAAAAACGGCGTGATTTGACGTTGGTCAAAATTTGGTTCCATCGGTTCCAAATTTTCCTGAGTATTAATATGACTTTATATAATGAAATTATCTCAAGAATTAGGTCCTCTTTCATGGATGTGAAAAGAAGCTCAATTTTTTGACAGTCAAAATTTGGTTCCATCGGTTCCAAATGTTCCTGGATCTCTAGGTGTTTTTTTAGGATGCAATTAAGCAATAAATTTGATATTTTTTAATGGAGATAAAGAACAATACATTTTGACGATGGTCAAAATTTGGTTCCATCGGTTCCAAATGTTCCTAGATACTAAGGTGACTTTTTATGATGAAATTATCATTAGAATTTGTTCTTTTTCCATAGATATAAAAAAAAACTCCATTCTTTGACAGTCAAAATTTGATTCCATCGGTTCCAAATGTTCCTGGGTCCCTAGATGATTCTTAATGATGCAATTATGTTATTTTTTAATGGGCTTAAAGAACGATGAGTTTTAACGATGGTCATAATTCGGTTCCATCGGTTCCAAATGTTCCTGAGTACTTATCCGACTTTTTACTATGAAATTATCTAAAAAATTTGTTCTTTCTATGTGGGTAAAAAGAACGATATAATTTAACGATGGTCAAAATTTGGTTCCATGAGTTTTTAAGGAATAGCGCCATCTAACGTCGAAATAGATAAACTTTGTTACAAATTATGTATGTTTTATGCTTTCAATAGATTATTATCCAATAATATAATTTTTTTAAGGCTTTATTCTTCAATTGAGAACTTTCTCTAATAAAAAAGAAAGTTTTCAATGATTAATTAAAATGAATCCTCATAAAAAAGTTTTCTCAGCATAACGTCAAAATAAAAAATGACTCTCATAGTAATAAATTCTAAATTACCAGCAATTCTACCCATAAATATTCCCCGATAACGTCGTTAATTTCTAGAAAAAAATTTGATTACGCTGAATAATGTCGACAATTAACCCAATAATTCAATAATAATCACTAAACAATACTATCTCACAGGAGGAATTTCACACTTTTTATTGAGACGTTTTAATAGATCCACATGCCAGTGACTTTCTACCTCAATTGCAAGGTATTTTATCAGTCGCTTACTAAGTGTGTCATGAACATGTCGTGTGTTTATTCCGATAAAATTATTTTCCTGTAAATAACAAATTATTTTAAATACTAGAAAAAAAAAATAATTAAAAAAATGGAAGTAGACGGGTGTGACCGCGAACTTGAACTAGACCAGGCGTGTGTAACCTTCAATGTTGGAAATAATTATTCTCTCTATTCTCTGACCTCTGACTGCAATTTGGTGAGTAAATTTTGATAATCAATAAATTATATTTTTTTTAATTACAAATTTTTTCAGTGTCCCTTTACCAAATTAGCCCAGCTGGTAGAATCAAACACAAGTTTCGTCTTCAACAGCTTTAAAACCTGGAACTGGAGATTTTTTAACGGAACAGATTTAGATGACGTTCTTGGAACTTATGGAACTGAGTGAGTATTTTTAAAATTCCTAACAAATTTTTAATTTAAACCTATAATCATCCACTTTTTAGGGGTTTGGTGTGTGAATTGAGGCCCGATCTGGGACAGTTTGGAGTGTACGAAGTCTTTCCGGAAAAATGCGAGCTCGAAATTACAAAACGACCATCCAATCCTTACACACGTGAGTTAAAATTCGCTAACTATGCTAAAAAACTGATTTCACAACGATATAATCCTTCTGCGCATGTATTATAGCTTGGAACAACTCCTGCGCATGCGCAATAGCTTGGAACAGGTTTTGGACATGCGCAACCGTAGTTCTGAGTGATTTTAGCTCCGCAATTGCTTGGAACAAGTTTTTAACATATATAAAAATTTTTCTAGAGCTGCGCACTATTTTGGAACAGATTTTACGCATGCGCAGAAATGGTTCCAAGCGATTTAAGCTGCGCAGAAGCTTGGAACAAGTTTTTCACGTGCGCAGAAACGGTTCCGAGTGATTATAGCTGCGCAGTAATAGTTCTTGGTATATTTCGGGCTTACTATTGACATAATCTTCTAAATTTCCAGCTCTCTTCATTATCTGTGGAGCTTTGGTACTATCACTAATGATCATCGCTCTTCTAAAGACATCTGTGACCTACTATCTGTCCAAGAAACGCTCGGCCATCAGTGATGAGCCTCCTAAGCCTCTCACCAGGCGAATTCAGTCTATTTATAGCTGCGCAGTAATAGTTCTTGGTATATTTCGGGCTTACTATTGACATAATCTTCTAAATTTCCAGCTCTCTTCATTATCTGTGGAGCTTTGGTACTATCACTGATGATCATCGCCCTTCTAAAGACATCTGTGACCTACTATCTGTCCAAGAAACGCTCGGCCATCAGCGATGAGCCACCTAAGCCTCTCACCAGGCGAATTCAGTCTATTGACAGCTTCCGGGGGTAAGTCCCAAGTTCCACCCAGCCTTCCGCACCTCTATCCATTTCCTTGCTTCCAGATTGAGCATAGTGATGATGATTTTCGTCAACAATGGCGCGGGAGGTTACCCGGAACTTGGCCACGCGACCTGGAACGGGCTCTTAGTCGGCGATCTAATTTTCCCCTGCTTCATCTGGATCATGGGGGTCTGCATACCCTTGTCGCTCTCATCATCCCTGTCTCGAGACGTTCATCGGGTTAAACTGATCTTGAGTATCTTGAAGCGAAGCTTCCTGCTGTTCTTCATCGGCGTGAGCTTAAACACTCTTGGAACCGACGCTGACCTGGCCACTATCAGAATCTTCGGAGTCCTGCAGCGGAGTAATAGTTCTTGGTATATTTCGGGCTTACTATTGACATAATCTTCTAAATTTCCAGCTCTCTTCATTATCTGTGGAGCTTTGGTACTATCACTGATGATCATCGCCCTTCTAAAGACATCTGTGACCTACTATCTGTCCAAGAAACGCTCGGCCATCAGCGATGAGCCACCTAAGCCTCTCACCAGGCGAATTCAGTCTATTGACAGCTTCCGGGGGTAAGTCCCAAGTTCCACCCAGCCTTCCGCACCTCTATCCATTTCCTTGCTTCCAGATTGAGCATAGTGATGATGATTTTCGTCAACAATGGCGCGGGAGGATACCCGGAACTTGGCCACGCGACCTGGAACGGGCTCTTAGTCGGCGATCTAATTTTCCCCTGCTTCATCTGGATCATGGGGGTCTGCATACCCTTGTCGCTCTCATCATCCCTGTCTCGAGACGTTCATCGGGTTAAACTGATCTTGAGTATCTTGAAGCGAAGCTTCCTGCTGTTCTTCATCGGCGTGAGCTTAAACACTCTTGGAACCGACGCTGACCTGGCCACTATCAGAATCTTCGGAGTCCTGCAGCGGTTCGGAGTTGCATACCTAGTAGTCGGGTTGGTTTATACTTTAATGAGCCGCAGGCGAGACTTGACGTTCCAGCGAGGAATCTTTCAGTTCTTTACTGATTTTATTCTGCTGATTCCTCAGTGGATTTTTTACATTACGCTTCTGGTGGTTTACTTTGGAATCATTTTTCATCTAGATGTTCCTGGATGTCCAAGGTAAGTTCCAAACATGGAACTTCATTGTTCCATCATGGAACTTCATTGTTCCAACATGGAACTTCATTGTTCCAACATGAAACTTCGTTGTTCCAATATTAAACTTCACGGTTCCAATATGGAACTGCATTGTTCCAATATGGAGTTTCGATGTTCCAATGTGGAGTTTCATTGTTCCAATAGGGAACTTCATTGTTCCAATATGGAACTTCGTTGGAACAATATGGAACTTCATTGGAACAATATGGAACTTTTTTGTTCCAACATGGAACTTTTATGTTCTAATCTGGAACTTCACTGTTCTAACTTATTCCAATTTTTCCAGGGGTTACTTTGGACCTGGCGGCCTTCACGATAACCAGAAGTTTCAAAACTGTACAGGTGGCGCTCTAGGACTTCTCGATAAAAAGATATTAACCCCGGAACATCTTTACCAGTCTCCCGCCATCAATGATGTTTACCAATCTGGGCCGTTTGATCCTGAGGGCCTCATTGGCTGCCTGCCGACAATTTTCCAAACGTTCCTGGGCGTTCAAGCTGGAAAAATCCTTCGAGTTTATAAAGATTGGCGATCGCGAGTGGCAAGATGGCTGACTTTGGCTTTTATTTACGCTGTTATTGGCTCAGTTTTACATTTTAATAACATTATTCCTGTCAATAAAAACTTATGGTAACATTTTATTACTAATTAAAAAATTTAATGGATAAGAAAGACATGAATTGAAAATTTTATCAATTTTTAGGTCTATTTCGTTCGTATTAGTGACGACAAGCTTTGCTCTGACAGTTTTCAGTATTTTTTACATATTAATTGACGTAATTAAACTTTGGGATGGATCTCCGTTCCGAGTTCCAGGTAATTGTAGTGTTCAATTATTGTTATTTATCAAAATAAGTACTGTAAAGTCTAAAAATTACATTTTATAATCTTAAAATGGCATTGCGCAGGTTAAATTAGATAAGAACAACTCTTGCGCATGTGTAGTACGCCGGAACAACCCCTGCGCATGCGCAGTAGATCAAAAATATTTCTGCGCATGCGCAAGAATGGTTCCAGAGAATTTAACCTGCGAAGAGGTTATTCTCGAGATTTCTAAGATTAATTTTTGTAATTTAAGGTATGAACGCCCTTGTCATGTACATCGGACATCACATTTGCTATCAGATATTCCCGTTTCATTGGAAGTACGGGAACATGAACTACCATGGCTGGAGAACAATAACCGCAATGTGGGATACTGGTCTTTGGGTCGTCGTCGCTTATATTTTGCATTATAAAAAAATATACATAACTTTGTGATTATTTTGAGGTATTTTATTGGGTAATAAAGAAAGATTAATTTTTTCTTGATCAATTTATTTTTCATTAATATCAAGATGACTTAGAAATTTTTTAGAGCCGTGTGAGTATGCTAGTTTAAAAGCTGAGAAAATTTCCTAAAAAATGATACCTCGCACGACTCGATACCTCTCAGGTCAATTTTTTGATTAATTGATTAATAAAATATTAATCAATTAATTTGCTATTAATCATTGACTTAACATACTAATGTGGGTAGTCATTTTACTCGGGATGAGAATCTCTAGGTCGCACTCTGCGTAGAATTTTAAATTTATCAAATTTTTTGAACTCTACTTCGGAGCTAGAAGATCAAAATCATTGAAAAGTTAATTTTGCTCTTGTATTTCGAAATTTATAGCGTTGGATTTTATATTGAGGTAATAAATTAATAAAATTACTTTTTGCATTGAGAACTTTTATTTGCGTTAGTTGCGATAAATAATATAGATTAATCGATCCAAATTGATGCTCGATTAATTGGTCTGCTGGATGAATTGTAGATTATTGAGACGGATACAAGATCAATGGATTGGCGATTTTATAGTTCCAATTTCTGTAAATAGATGGAGCATAGCTCACTATACAATTGGATTCGTGTTTATAAGCGCAAGGACGAGTATCATCTCGAAAGACACACTGGTGATCCTTGCAAGTGTGCGTCCAGGTGCATTCGTCCTCACTTTCACAAGACTTTTATTAAACAAGAATATTTTGATTAATTATTAATTCAATGCGTACAGTAAATAATAAAAATAAAATTTTCTTACCAATGCAGTAGCCAGAGAGCTGACGGCTGAGACAACGAGGAAAATTATCAACACTTTCATGGTTGCGCTTATTTAAGACAGTAGAGACGATGATTTTCTGATTCTTCTGCTGAGTACTGAATACTGTCAACTGGACCCGGATTATTTATACCGAAAAATTTAAAGAGTCCAGGGAGTAGGAGATATAAAAATACTTCAACATCCGCTCGAAATTGATGCGTCAGCTATCACAAATCTTCAATTAACGCGACTTGAACATTATAATCTCAAAATAGTTTAATTTTCTGTTTTTAAAATTAGAAATTTGAGGAGTAGGATTTTGAAAATTTTAGAAAATTAAAAATCGACGCAGAGTGCGACCTAGAAATCATCAGGCCGAGTAAAATGAATACCCACATCAGTATGTCAACTCAATTATTAATAGCAAATTAATTGATTAATATTTTATTAATCGATTAATCAAAAAATTGACCTAAGAGGTATAGAGTCGTGCGAGGTATCATTTTTTAGGAAATTTTCTCAGCTTTTTAATGAGCCTACTCAAATTTCTCTAAAAAATTTCTAAGACCCTTAAATCGATTTTTGTCTGCTTAATTATTTTGAGTTTATCAGTAAAAAATTGGAAAACAATTTAATTGTAAAAAGCTGGGCGTCAAAATTAGATTAAAGTGAATTATTGAGTTTGTTTTTTATTAGAATCATATAAAAAATAAGTTAGACGTTTTTATGGACGTCAACAACCGTGACCTATCGTTTTAGTTTAAAAGTTGGGGTGTGATTAATGTTTCACATAGATTCGTCCATTACTACTCACACATTTATGATTAACTCCCACTTACGGGCATTTTTTGAACTTACAGAACAAAATTCTTGGTTATCATAAATTCTGTCCGAACGATTAGAAATAAAATAACAACGAAAAATAATATTTATTTTTAAGTAACTTATGACAGCACGGTTATTATTAATTATAATTGCATCCGCTCAAGATTTCTTAGAAACTTTTCATTGATTTTCAGCTAAAAAACTTATCTCGGAATTTTAGAGCAATTCCAGTAGGATCGTTGAAAAATATCCTAGAGTAATCAGAAATTTTTAAATACTTTTATATACTTGTCAGAGATTTTCTAGAAAAATTTAACAACTTTCCGTGAGGAGCGAAGCTATAAACAAAGCTCAACTCCACCTCCAGTTATCTAACAACGTAAAAAGTTGAGTCATGACTTCAGTATGAACATTTAAAAAAATTTTCTATCAATATTTTTGTTTTATTAAATTAAATAAATTTATAAGTATTTTAAAAATTTTAGAAATTTAAAAATCGACGCAGAGTGCGACCTAGAGATCGTCAGGCCGAGTAAAATGACTACCCACATCAGTATGTCAAGTCAATTATTAATAGCAAATTAATTGATTAATATTTTATTAATCGATTAATCAAAAAATTGACCTAAGAGGTATAGAGTCGTGCGAGGTATCATTTTTTAGGAAATTTTCTCAGCTTTTTAATGAGCCTACTCAAATTTCTCTAAAAAATTTCTAAGACCCTTAAATCGATTTTTGTCTGCTTAATTATTTTGAGTTTATCAGTAAAAAATTGGAAAACAATTTAATTGTAAAAAGCTGGGCGTCAAAATTAGATTAAAGTGAATTATTGAGTTTGTTTTTTATTAGAATCATATAAAAAATAAGTTAGACGTTTTTATGGACGTCAACAACCGTGACCTATCGTTTTAGTTTAAAAGTTGGGGTGTGATTAATGTTTCACATAGATTCGTCCATTACTACTCACACATTTATGATTAACTCACACTTACGGGCATTTTTTGAACTTACAGAACAAAATTCTTGGTTATCATAAATTCTGTCCGAACGATTAGAAATAAAATAACAACGAAAAATAATATTTATTTTTAAGTAACTTATGACAGCACGGTTATTATTAATTATAATTGCATCCGCTCAAGATTTCTTAGAAACTTTTCATTGATTTTCAGCTAAAAAACTTATCTCGGAATTTTAGAGCAATTCCAGTAGGATCGTTGAAAAATATCCTAGAGTAATCAGAAATTTTTAAATACTTTTATATACTTGTCAGAGATTTTCTAGAAAAATTTAACAACTTTCCGTGAGGAGCGAAGCTATAAACAAAGCTCAACTCCACCTCCAGTTATCTAACAACGTAAAAAGTTGAGTCATGACTTCAGTATGAACATTTAAAAAAATTTTCTATCAATATTTTTGTTTTATTAAATTAAATAAATTTATAAGTATTTTAAAA
The DNA here is from genome assembly GCA_000956155.1 of Cotesia vestalis. Classification (NCBI taxonomy): domain Eukaryota; kingdom Metazoa; phylum Arthropoda; class Insecta; order Hymenoptera; family Braconidae; genus Cotesia; species Cotesia vestalis. The sequence goes on along the minus strand of JZSA01002811.1, from coordinate 4,281 downwards.
ATTTTAGAAATTTAAAAATCGACGCAGAGTGCGACCTAGAGATCGTCAGGCCGAGTAAAATGACTACCCACATCAGTATGTCAAGTCAATTATTAATAGCAAATTAATTGATTAATATTTTATTAATCGATTAATCAAAAAATTGACCTAAGAGGTATAGAGTCGTGCGAGGTATCATTTTTTAGGAAATTTTCTCAGCTTTTTAATGAGCCTACTCAAATTTCTCTAAAAAATTTCTAAGACCCTTAAATCGATTTTTGTCTGCTTAATTATTTTGAGTTTATCAGTAAAAAATTGGAAAACAATTTAATTGTAAAAAGCTGGGCGTCAAAATTAGATTAAAGTGAATTATTGAGTTTGTTTTTTATTAGAATCATATAAAAAATAAGTTAGACGTTTTTATGGACGTCAACAACCGTGACCTATCGTTTTAGTTTAAAAGTTGGGGTGTGATTAATGTTTCACATAGATTCGTCCATTACTACTCACACATTTATGATTAACTCACACTTACGGGCATTTTTTGAACTTACAGAACAAAATTCTTGGTTATCATAAATTCTGTCCGAACGATTAGAAATAAAATAACAACGAAAAATAATATTTATTTTTAAGTAACTTATGACAGCACGGTTATTATTAATTATAATTGCATCCGCTCAAGATTTCTTAGAAACTTTTCATTGATTTTCAGCTAAAAAACTTATCTCGGAATTTTAGAGCAATTCCAGTAGGATCGTTGAAAAATATCCTAGAGTAATCAGAAATTTTTAAATACTTTTATATACTTGTCAGAGATTTTCTAGAAAAATTTAACAACTTTCCGTGAGGAGCGAAGCTATAAACAAAGCTCAACTCCACCTCCAGTTATCTAACAACGTAAAAAGTTGAGTCATGACTTCAGTATGAACATTTAAAAAAATTTTCTATCAATTTCATGGCTGAATGCAGAACGTCATCTGGAAGCCACGTGCCGTTAAAATATGAATAACAGCTAAGTACTGCAGTAGCAGTAAAATCGTAAAAGAGTAATGTTGTCCAACAAAAGCTTGCTTGTTCTCTTGCTAGCCGTCCTTGGTTCCTCATGTAAGTTGCTAGTAATATTTCAATTAATTATTATCATAATTAATTCATTTTTTTTTACAGGGAATTTTGAAGGCGGTTTCAATGGACTGGCTTATGCTTGCTGGTCGTCTTCCAAAAAAGTACTTCAAGCGGAAATAACACCAACAATTCAATGCCCTGATAAGAATCAAGTGATTTATAAAATAAATCTAGAGTATGAAGAACTTACGCCGCTCACTGTTGGCATCTGGATCGGAGAAACATACTACCGGTTACCTTATGCATCTTACTACATAATCGAAATAAAAAACGCCACGGGTCAAGCGATTCATCACATTCCCAATGTATTCTACAGAGGAGAAAAAATTATTATCCGTGATTAAGCGTTAATAAGAATTACTATGTAAGCACAGTAAAGAAAAATTTTCTGAATAATTCCAAAAAACTAGTTTTTTATTTCAAGATTGACCGAAGGATTTACTATATCGTTCACGTTCGAGTTAGAATTTCGGAAAATTAAGAAAATTGAAAATCGACGCCGAGTGCGACCTAGAGATCGTCGGTCCGCATAAAATGACTACCCACATCGATATATTAAGTCTATAATTAATAGCAAATTAATTGATTAATATTTTGTTAATCAATTAATCAAAAAATCGACCTGAGAGGTATCGAGTCGCGCGAGGTATCATTTTTTAGGAAATTTTCTCAGCTTTTCAATAAGCTTACTTAAAGTGTTCTAAAAAGTACCTGCGTCCTTTAAATTGGGCTTTTTCTAACTTATGATTAATTTGCAGTAGAAAATTCTGAAAGAATCTAATAGAACATCAATGAATTAAATCTAGCGGTATTGAGACGCGGTTTAAATATTAATTTTTTAGAAAAAATTCAAATGTATTTAAATTTTCATACAAAAGTTATCAGTCAGTTTTTGCGTCGTCAGATAACTCAAGGTGACGTTAATAAGTTCGTTTATAGCTCAGATCCTCACGACAAAATTTTCCATAAAGTTCGTTAGAAAAAGTGACTCATTCTCTTATCGCGATTGATAATTTCAGCCATCAATTTTAATAGGATTTAGATACAATGTATTTTATTTCAATCGACGATTTTTGTCACTAAATAGGTTTTTTCTCAGCTTTTCAATGAGCCATCTCCAATCGCTTTGAAGAGTTTCGGGAAACCTGTATCCAGATTTTAAATTTAGATATGATGCATTTCTAGAAAATCTCGATAAAAAATAATGAGCAGTAAGAGTCAACCAATCAGTCATTATAATAATAGAGTTTACATTCTACGCATTTTCTTTTGATTGATAATTTTTATAACTATTTAATCATTTTATTGAACGTTAATTGCTTTTGTACTAATACACAGACATCCATATAAAAATTTCAGAAAAACAAGCTAATTATCAAAGATTACTACCTCTATATTAAAGAATAAGTCATCAATATCGAAATAAAACAATATAATTCCATTTTTTATAGTTTTGACCTACGACCTCTGAAGTAGAATTTTCAAAATTTAAGAAATCGAAAAATCGACGCAGAGTGCGACCTAGAGATTCTCATCCCGAGTAAAATGACTACCCACATTAGTATGTTAAGTCAATTATTAATACCAAATTAATTGATTAATATTTCATTAATCAATTAATCAAAAAATTGACCTGAGAGATATCGGGTCGTGCAAGGTATCATTTTTTAGGAAATTTTCTCAGCTTTTCAATGAGCTATCTCAAATTGCTCCGAAAAATTTCTGAGTCCCTAAAATCCAGCATTTTATCCGTTAACTTTTAATTGCGTTTTGGAATTTTTAAGCCGCCAAGTCACCAATTTTTTTTACGACTAAAAATAACGAGCCCCCACTTTTAGACATCGATCTTTAGTATAAAATAGCTGACTTTAACCGATAATAATCAGTCTAAGTTACAAAAATAACATACAAACATGATAAAAGCTGTTATTTTGATGTGCCTATTTGTGATTGCAATGGCAGTCGCTAAAGAGGTAAGTTTGATTATATAAATTATATGTTAATAATAATTCTATTATATTATATAAAAAAAGTATTTTAAAACTCAATAAAAATCAATTTTCAGAGTCAAAAGTACCATCCTTGTAACAAGGACAATACATGTGATCCTACATCTTTTGAGTACAGAATTACTGAATAATAACATCTAAAAAAAGAACATGGCGGTATTCAGGAGAACTTGAACGATTTCACAGTAAAATTTTCCATGTTAATATTAATAAAAAATAATTGATTGAAAAAATGATATCTTTTTTTATTATATCTAACAAAATACCTCAGAATAATCACAAACTTAAAATTTTTAATGAAAAATAGTGCCAAAATGGTGCGTAGTTCCTTGGCGTCTCTCCAGGCGGCGCATTGGCGGGAAAATTCAAATTTAAATAATTCGTGAAAAGCGTAACCATAAATAATTTATTTATTCTTTACAATATCAATATTAATTAATATATAATCAGAAATATAAGCATACACATCTTTGAAATAAAATTTGTTTATAAAAAACCGGTTAATCAAAAAACGAAAAAATTAATAATAAATAAATAAAATAAATTAGAAATGAAAAATAGCACGCAAAAAATCTAGTCCGGGATCAGAACTCCGATGTGTCAGGACCTGAAAAGAAAATTATAATTAGCAAAAAAATTTTCTTTATTTAAGTAAATCTTTAAAAATTAGCGGTTAGGATTCGACGACGAGAAAAAAAAGTATAAAAAAAAAATATGTACCAAAAACAATAATCCGCTGACCCGTCATCCCTCGGCTCGTTTTTCATTTCTCATATTCTCACTCTCTTTATCTATTTATTATTAATTTTGTTAACCTATTTATCATCCATCAGCAGTTGTTAGTTTTAAATCCTTGAGCATTCGTGAGAGACATGTAACACGTTACAAAAACATAATATCAGTAGAAAAGATTATAAAAGTAGATAAATTTATAAAAAAACGGCTTAATTAGTCCGATAATTTTGTTAAATTTTTAAAACTTTTCGTTCGTGGGCACAAAACAGTCGGTTTGACAAATTTTCTTCCCAAATTCCCTTTTTTTCCGTTAGAATCCTTCCATTTTAAGTAAAAATCATCTTCCTTAACTTCCAGGCTTAATGGCCGCCTGAAATTCCTCAGCGTCCCTCCAGGCGGCGCTTTAGCGGGAGAATTCAAACTTTGCGCGGGA